>SJYA01000224.1:240657-268173 GCA_006410615.1 Neotragus moschatus
AGCAATCTTGATTCCAGCTTGTGCTTCCTCCAGCCCAGCATTTCTCATAAGGTACTCCTTTTCCTATTTGGAACCAGTCTGTTGTTCCATATCCAGTTCTAACTATTGCCTCCTGACCTGCATACAGGTTTCTCAAGAGGCAGGTCAGGTAATCTGGTATGCCCATCTCTTATTATGGGATATAATTAAAAATACATATTGCATATGGCGGGGTGAAACAGAAAAATCCACATATGATCCAAGGACATGAGAGGGTAGAAATCCACAGACAAGTGTGGCAAAATAATGTCCTCCAAAGAGGTCCATGGCCAAACCCCAAGAACCTCGGAATATGCTACTTTACTGACAAAAGATATTTTACTAATGTGATTGGGGTTAATGACACTGAGATGGGGGGATCCAAGGTGGAATCTGTCTAGTCACATAGGTCTTTAGAAATGGAAGAGGAAAGCAAGGATGTGGATCAGAGAGATGAGAAGTAAGAAGGGCTCCACTTGCCACTGCAACTTTGAAAGTGGAGGAAAGGATGCTACTAGCCAAGGAATGCAGATGGCCTCTGAGAGCTGGGAATACTCCTCTGTGGACAGCCTGCAAGGGAACTGTGATCTGAGACTTATATCCATAGGAAACTGAATTATACCAACAACCTGAATGAACAGGTAGCAGATTCTCCCCAGACCCTCCAGAAAGGAAACAGAAAGGGACTGCTAATACTTGATTTTAATCTGGAGGGATTCATAACGCATTTATGACCAAAGAACTTCAGAATAATAAATTGCATTGTTATAATGCACTGAGATTGCAGGAATTTTGTCATAGCTGTAATGAAAATCAATACACTGAGTTAGAATATAGGAGAAGGGAGATTATAGGAAGGGCTGAGGTGAGGTAGCAAAATTTTGAGTCACAAAGAGAAACTATAAAACCATTTTCTTCTTCATTGTAAATAGCAGAATACAGAATGTTTCCATGTACTTAGGTGCCTAGTACATAAGCTAAGCCTGTTTGCAGAGCAGGACCGGACACAGACATGGAGAATGGACACATGGACACAGGGAGAAGGGGAGGGTGAGATGAATTGGAAGAGCAGAATTGACATATATACATGACCTTCCATAAAATAGATAGCTAGAGGGAACCTGCTGTATAGCATAGGGAGCTCAGTGCTCTGTGATGACTGAAATGGGTGGGATGGAGGAAGCGGGGTGGGATGAAGGGAATGTATGTATACATACAGCAGATTCACTTAATTGTACAGTAACATTGCAAAGCAATTATACTCCAATTGAAACAAAAAAAAAATGATGAGCTTCCCNGACTGAAATGGGTGGGATGGAGGAAGCGGGGTGGGATGAAGGGAATGTATGTATACATACAGCAGATTCACTTAATTGTACAGTAACATTGCAAAGCAATTATACTCCAATTGAAACAAAAAAAAAATGATGAGCTTCCCTGGTGGCTCAGTGGTAAAGAATCCACCTGCCAATGCAGGGGACATAGCTTCGATTGCTGATCTGGAAAAGATCCCACGTGCTATAGGACAGCTAAGTCCCTATACTACAACTACTGAGTCAGCACTCTAGAGTCCGTGATCTGCAACTGCTGAAGTTCGCATGCCTAGAGCCTGTGCTCTGCAGCAAGAGAAACCACTGCAATGGAAGGCCTTCGCATTGCAACTAGAGTAGGCCCCACTTGCTGCAACTAGAGAAAGGCCACGTGCAGCAACGACGACCCAGCATAGCCATAGATAAATAAACGAATTTTTTTTAAAATTAGGGAGTAACTAGTTTTGTCTTCCTGAGACACTTTCCTTAATATCACTTGGAAAACTTTGTTAATATAAAATATTGGAATAATATAGTACTGATCATAAATACTTTATGTACATCCACCTCACTACCAATAGAGTTATCAAGCAAAAATATGTACAAAATAGGATAAAATTTAGTGCATTGTTGGGAGTCTTTTGCTTGCAAGTAAAAGAAAGCAACTAGAAACAACAACCCAAAAGATAATTTACCGTAAGTTTGAGGGGGGCTCAATATTCTTGCCTGGAGAATCTCATAGACAGAGGAGCCTGGTAGGCTACAGTCCACAGGATCACAGAGTCAGACATGACTGAGCACACATGCACACAGAGATTCAAGGGCGGGAATGCAGCTCTGACTTGGGACCAAGTGGACACAAACCCAATATGGTCAGCACATGGTCTTGCCCAGCCTCTGCGCCACCCTGCTCTCTCACTATTGACTGCCTTCCTTTGTTCTTGGTCCATGAGGCAGCATGAGGTCATCAAGTACAACAAGTTTTAATCTAATTAGATGTTCCTGAAGAGAGACTGACTTGCTTTCCTCTGCCCCTAATCCAAACCAAAGGAGAGATTCAGTTGGCCCAGGTTAGGTCAGGGCCCAATCACCTGTGGCCAAGAGAGGTTAACATCAGGTTAAGTAGATCCATGAGCCTGTGAGGAAGGAGGGAGCCTAGTTAATCCCTACCCGTCAAAAATAAAGAGTATAAAACAGAAAATTAAAATAGAACAGTAAATTAAAGCCAGTGTTAAAGTTGATACACAAAAATGCAAATCAAAAGGTCCTGGTCAGTTGTTAAAAGGGGTGGTTGTACATTTGTCTCTAAGTTTTGTAACAATCAAGCTAAAGTTGGAGACATAATCAGCTGCACAATTCACCACTTCCATGAGAAAAAAACTGTCCAGTAGATAAAGGAAAGTGAACCCTCTCAATTTAGTAAATTCTACTTATTTGAATTCGAGAGATATTTTTCCAGACCCACTTGGTCCTCCAAAATGGTTTTTCTGTGTGTGTGATATAATGGACAATATCCTGAAAAGCATTACACAGTACAACTGGAAACTGACTCACAGCTGTTTTTAATAAACTCTTCACTGTAATTAATGTCATAGAACTCAACATTTGCTGACCAGCCACTTGTTTATTGAATGACTGTATGAAATAGGTTTATCTGTCAATTCTAATTATTGCTTTTTTGTTTTTAAAAGTAAAAAATTCTTTTTTGTTTATTTGTTTTGACCATGCCATGCAACATGTGCGATCTTAGTTTCCCAGCTAGGGATTGAACTCACATCCCCTGAAGTGGAAGCATGGAGTCTCAATCACCTGATCAGCAACCTAGTCCCTGACATAAAAAAATTCTTAAAGTCCAATTAATCTCCTGTCAATATTAATTAGGAATGCTGAAAATACCGATTTCATTCTAAGGTGAAATCCCATTGCATTAATTTGATGTGTATGAAAGCCAGTGGTAGGCTGCTCAATGTTCAGCAGCCACCTTTAAATAGCGGTGGATTGGGAGGGTTGGAAAGTAATATTCATCAGTTTCTATAATGTAAATACTCTCACTAATCAATTTCGAGTGAGCAATGTAATATCAATTAATGTGGCGTTGGAAAGAAATGTGAACACCATTACATGGTATTTCCAGCATACAGATACAATAGACATAAACTCAAGACATAGTAATGGTAAAATGCAGTTGACATTCATGAAGAGGTTAATTTTTACTATTTGTGATTCTGTTTATTTGTAAGGTTATATAATTTACATTTTAACAATGGCTGGATTTAACAACTGGTTAAGTTCCTGAACATTTAGGAATCAGCTCCTGCAAACTAGCACAGGCCAACTATATTACACTACTGAAAAACAAACACCATTTTTTTTCAAACACGTTAGATCAATTAATCAGGAAATGCAATATGGACCACAATTTTGACTTTTATAAAAATAAAAGTTATTTTACTATTTTAAACAATATATTGGAAAGATAGCCTTCTTAATATCACCTCACTCCTTTTCCTCAGAGGAATAAACTTATATAATAGAATTTTGGGAAATGTTTGATTTCTCATGAATATAGTTATTAGCTTAACCTGCTACATTTAAAACATTTAAAATATTTTCTGAGATGCCAGAGTCTTAAATTTCTCAAGAATAATAAACTAAAGACAGTGGGATAAACTGTGAAGATGATATATTTTTAAGATATATAAAATTGGCCGATAAAACAACTCTATAAAATATTCAAAGAACATCAATAAATTAAGGCTTGTTACATTTTATGGTATTACTATACCATAAAGCAGTACACAGAGTTTTGGAAATTTGGCATATGGTCAGAGATCTAGAAGCAAGAGGAAATAATGCTTTCCAGAACCAAGAATGGGAAGATAAAACTCAAACATATGGGGAATTTTCTAAAAATTAGGTATGTAGCTGGTCAGAAATTTGAAATATTGTGTTCCCTGAAGGAAATAATATTTTGCACAGGTAGAAGCAGCTAATCTCCAAAGAATTATGTTCACTTGCAATTTTTATAAAGTTTGATGAAGTAGAAATACAATCAATAAGAGTGAGGGGAACCTATGGCTGGTACAGAAATGAAAGCACGGTTGTCACCAAAGAGGCTGAGCAGCATTTCTCCGATATTTAGAAACATCATTAAGAAATGCTTGATTAGTTTCCTCTCTCCATTTTATTATTTATGATCAAAAGACAAGGCATCAGTGCAAAATGGGCTATGTATGGAAAGAAGAGATTGTGACAGAAGAGGGTTTTGTATAAAAATTTCAGTTGCTAGAGACCTCATCACAGCAACTACTTTGTAGTGACCTTATTTCTCCTATGTTTCTCCCATTTTGTGAAATAGAAAGTAGTCCATACTAGTTAGAATATGTATAGCATAGCAAGTAGAGTGAACATTGTGTCCAAAACCCAACTCTGTCATTTGCCAGTTGCACAAACTCAGGCAAGACATTGAAACTTTTTATGTACCAGTTTCCTCATCTATATAAAGGGGGTGATAAACTATGATAAACTAACTCATAGGATTGTGGTGACATTTTAATAAATTAATATATACAAATATATAGGAACAATATGTAATAAATGTCAGTGTTCATTGGGAGCACCATCATCATTGCTATATTATTATTGTAAAAAGAAGATTGCAAGATCACATATACAAACTTCCTAAAATGTTGAGAACAGGTAAGCTAAAAATATTCTAAAACTGAAGCCTTTGGTGATTGTGTAGATCGTCCCCAGATTGAAATTGTCTGCTGTGTTAGGAACTATCTATCAAAACAAAGGGTTGGTGGAGTGACCCCACAAACAGAGAAAGAAGATAGAATCTTACAGCTGGACCTAATAGCCCAAGCTCCTGGCACTGCTCCCACTTCTTAACCTTGTTTGACCTAATGGAAAAAGGATCTGGCCAAGCTGCCCCCATAGCTTTGGGGAAACTACCTCGTGATGGAACAGTTTAATTGAAAATTCCAAAACTTCCTAAAATTCCACAGTGGGATCACGTCATCCTTACCCAAAGAGCATAGAGCTGTTTTCCACCACCCAACAGATATTTACTCCATCACTGCAATCCAAGCAATGGAGCTTAAGCTGCTCTTTCTTCCCTTTTTTCAAAGGAAAAGCAATGAAGTTATTTAAAGAGTCATAACTTTTTTACTTTTTAAGTTCTGTGTGGGACAAGACTAGACTAAAGGGGAAAAGGGCTGATAGACTTATATAACCGAAAGTCTATTCACATCCAAAAAAAGTGTGGGTTTTGTGTATATGTGTATGTGTTGTATGTATATGAAGGTTGTGTTTGTATGTATGTGTGTAAGTGGTGTGTATGTGCACCCACATATGTAAGAAGATNAAAATATTTTCTGAGATGCCAGAGTCTTAAATTTCTCAAGAATAATAAACTAAAGACAGTGGGATAAACTGTGAAGATGATATATTTTTAAGATATATAAAATTGGCCGATAAAACAACTCTATAAAATATTCAAAGAACATCAATAAATTAAGGCTTGTTACATTTTATGGTATTATTATACCATAAAGCAGTACACAGAGTTTTGGAAATTTGGCATATGGTCAGAGATCTAGAAGCAAGAGGAAATAATGCTTTCCAGAACCAAGAATGGGAAGATAAAACTCAAACATATGGGGAATTTTCTAAAAATTAGGTATGTAGCTGGTCAGAAATTTGAAATATTGTGTTCCCTGAAGGAAATAATATTTTGCACAGGTAGAAGCAGCTAATCTCCAAAGAATTATGTTCACTTGCAATTTTTATAAAGTTTGATGAAGTAGAAATACAATCAATAAGAGTGAGGGGAACCTATGGCTGGTACAGAAATGAAAGCACGGTTGTCACCAAAGAGGCTGAGCAGCATTTCTCCGATATTTAGAAACATCATTAAGAAATGCTTGATTAGTTTCCTCTCTCCATTTTATTATTTATGATCAAAAGACAAGGCATCAGTGCAAAATGGGCTATGTATGGAAAGAAGAGATTGTGACAGAAGAGGGTTTTGTATAAAAATTTCAGTTGCTAGAGACCTCATCACAGCAACTACTTTGTAGTGACCTTATTTCTCCTATGTTTCTCCCATTTTGTGAAATAGAAAGTAGTCCATACTAGTTAGAATATGTATAGCATAGCAAGTAGAGTGAACATTGTGTCCAAAACCCAACTCTGTCATTTGCCAGTTGCACAAACTCAGGCAAGACATTGAAACTTTTTATGTACCAGTTTCCTCATCTATATAAAGGGGGTGATAAACTATGATAAACTAACTCATAGGATTGTGGTGACATTTTAATAAATTAATATATACAAATATATAGGAACAATATGTAATAAATGTCAGTGTTCATTGGGAGCACCATCATCATTGCTATATTATTATTGTAAAAAGAAGATTGCAAGATCACATATACAAACTTCCTAAAATGTTGAGAACAGGTAAGCTAAAAATATTCTAAAACTGAAGCCTTTGGTGATTGTGTAGATCGTCCCCAGATTGAAATTGTCTGCTGTGTTAGGAACTATCTATCAAAACAAAGGGTTGGTGGAGTGACCCCACAAACAGAGAAAGAAGATAGAATCTTACAGCTGGACCTAATAGCCCAAGCTCCTGGCACTGCTCCCACTTCTTAACCTTGTCTGACCTAATGGAAAAAGGATCTGGCCAAGCTGCCCCCATAGCTTTGGGGAAACTACCTCATGATGGAACAGTTTAATTGAAAATTCCAAAACTTCCTAAAATTCCACAGTGGGATCACGTCATCCTTACCCAAAGAGCATAGAGCTGTTTTCCACCACCCAACAGATATTTACTCCATCACTGCAATCCAAGCAATGGAGCTTAAGCTGCTCTTTCTTCCCTTTTTTCAAAGGAAAAGCAATGAAGTTATTTAAAGAGTCATAACTTTTTTACTTTTTAAGTTCTGTGTGGGACAAGACTAGACTAAAGGGGAAAAGGGCTGATANCCAAAGAGCATAGAGCTGTTTTCCACCACCCAACAGATATTTACTCCATCACTGCAATCCAAGCAATGGAGCTTAAGCTGCTCTTTCTTCCCTTTTTTCAAAGGAAAAGCAAGGAAGTTATTTAAAGAGTCATAACTTTTTTACTTTTTAAGTTCTGTGTGGGACAAGACTAGACTAAAGGGGAAAAGGGCTGATAGACTTATATAACCGAAAGTCTATTCACATCCAAAAAAAGTGTGGGTTTTGTGTATATGTGTATGTGTTGTATGTATATGAAGGTTGTGTTTGTATGTATGTGTGTAAGTGGTGTGTATGTGCACCCACATATGTAAGAAGATGTCTGTGGACAGATGCCTGGATCAATGTCTATAGAGAATAATAAGGCAGCACCCATGGTACATTTCAGTGTGTGCTTGCAAATTCACAGATGTTTGGGGGAAAGGGTGGGAAAAAATGGCTTATCAGAGTTCCCAGAGAAAGTTTGCTGGAGGAATGGATCTGAACCATAATAAAGGCTTAAAGAATATGATTAACTTTCAGCTTAAGAATAATCCTGGAAAGTTATTTGAAGCATTTTGAAAAGAAAGTTATTAGATAAGTTAAACAGCATAAGAAGAAAATCATATCATTAAAAAAAAAAAAGAAAAACCCAGAGAAGCACACCTGGATATGAAAAGCTGAATTGAGTGTGACAATGTACTATTTAAGAAACTAACAGGATAATACTAATAGTAAAGACAATCTTATTAACAAGTTATTTACCACAGATCAAGAGTACTAGTCAATGGAATAAACATGGGCTCATACTCTCTTGGCTAGACTAGAATGGAGGAAAAAACATCAAAAAGAAATTTAACCAGTTTACCAATGTCATGTGTAATTAACAAATGTTCTATACTTCTTAGTATGGCTAAATATAATTGCCCAAATGGGACATCATTGTTTCCTTTAAATTACATTATTGCATTTTTTTTCAAAATGCATTAAATATCCTTGCCCCCAAATATCAGGGCTTTTGTTTAAAGTAAGTTATATAGGCTGCTGGATTTAAAAGTAAGTTTTAAACCCGTCCTCCAGTTGTGCAGTTTTGATAAGCTCAGGCTTGTGAACAGGTTGTCACCTGGCTGGTTTGTTTATAGGAGCAGATCAAACACACTTCCTTATTTATCAGAGAAATGGCAATGCACACCACTTAAATAACTATACTCAAATAGCATCCTAATAGCTCATCAAAAAACAAGATCCACGTGGTCTGGTGAACAGTACCACTGTTATCTAGGTCAAAATTGAGCTTCCACTGGGACAAACAAGTAGAAAAGTACATTAAGCCCATTTTAGTTACAGGTGGTTCCTTGAATATTTTATTAGCAAAACTGTCACCTGCCTTGAAACTTGAGTTTTATGACTTCACTTGTAGGTATATTCATTTAGGCACCTTGTGATCTGAATCCTTGGAGAGCTGGGACCATGTGCCACTGATGATAGTAATTAAAGGAAACAAAATATGCTGCTCACTATCAGGCTATATGAAAGACATTTTTAATTATATGTTTTATTCCTATGTTTCCAATATAGTTCTACAATTTTTTTATTGACAAGTCACACATATTCATATGATGTATAAATGTTTTAACTTTAAAATAGGGAAATATAATTACAGAAAAAAAATAAGGAAAACATCCAGACAATACTATTATACTGTACCATTTATTATTACTTCATAAGTACTAATAATCTATTCAGCAAAATCCTAGACAGTTACAATTTAAGACTCAATACAGACCCTATATAAACTTTTTTATAATGTGTTACGATCTCAATTTGAAATACTTATCAATATAACTGTGGTTTTCAAGCTCCCTGAAGTCCCACTCATTTTGCACATTCATGTTTGAGTACACCAGTGGGCACTCAAACAGGACTTCAGAAATTTAACTAAAATTAAATAAACAACCCAGGTTTGTGGCTTCACTTTATTCATTTGTTTTTTTGTCCACTCATCAGGTGCTGTGTCAGGTATTATGCTAAGCCCTGCACATACTACAGTAAACAGTCTAATATAATCTAACAAAATAAACCAAGGGAATGACTATAGCTGTTGACTAAACAATTCACTGAAATCAAAAATGTAACAGTGAACCTAAATAAATTGACAAGATACCTTGGTAGCACTACCCACAAAAATATGTTGTGTCTTCCTCAACCTCATTTACTGCTCTGTAACTGGCTTCTACTGGTCCACAGTCTGTACTTCTGGATTGATTTCCCCTTGGCATAGAGAGACTTTAACTGATTCCTCCGTCCACCCCTGTCTAGTTTCTCTTATAACCAAAGACATACAGTTCCAGGTACTCGTCAGGAATTAAGGTGGAAATTTGTGACCTAGAAAAAGGCAAAGGTCACTGGACTGTGCTCTTTTCAAAAACTCGATTGCCAGGGAATTCCCTGGCAGATCAGTGGTTGAGACGCCGTGCTTCCGCTGCAGGGGGCGCAGGTTCGACCTGGTCATTGCAACTGAAAACTACAACAACAGATCAAAACAAAACAACACAACAACTCTTTTGTTGTATTATGGCACTAATTGGAAATTACATAGATGATAGATAAATCGATAAATCGATAGATAGAGACAGACATAAAATTCATGGTGATTGGTCTCAGCTTCAAAAAAGGAAAGTCTGCTTTTTAAGGAACCAGATCACATTGTGTTTTTCAGTGTCATAACACCAGGAGCCCAGAAAAAGAAAAAGAACAGTGGGAGTAAAGCACATTGGACATGCCAATAAATGAATGATAAATTATTAAAGCATGATTGGAAATATTGCCATTTTTCATAGCTGTCACTTTAAGTATAAAAGCATCAGCACATTAAACTAGTTACTGCTTTTTCATAATTGAGACTTTAGCTCCTAGCTGTGCCCTGCAGCTTTTCATTAATCACTGGGACTGAAGTTCAAGCTCAGTGACAGCTTAGAAGGCATTAAATGGGCAAAGTATTTTCCAGGTACAGCTAGGAAAGGCCTTTTAGTCGTATAATCCATAGCTAATTGTTTTTCAAAGTCTCTAAACACAATCTACTCTTGGCGTTTCCTAGTGACAGAATTAGCTGCAAACTGGTTTTCTTTTTATCTTCCCAGGCTTTCTCTCATGAAAATCTATTGAGAGGCCTATTGTTAGCTGCATAAAACAGGTGCAGAATGACTGTGATATGTAAAACTGTAACTGATACTTAACCAAGAAAACATTTATTAGATTGCCTCTGAAACAATACTTCCTGAATACTTATTCTAATCACACCATTTAATTTGTCATAAAAGAAACAAGATGGCATGAAACTTTGCACACAGGCCGAGTTCACTTTTCTAATGGGAAAAAAAAGACCCCATTGGATTATTTTGCAACTGAATCTTCACCCAACATGAAGTAAGACTGTGGCTTCCCACATTTATACTTGAACTCCAGGATTCCCAGCATAAGTCCCTCTGTTGCTTTGGTTCACCAATTTTTTTTTTCCTTTTCTACAAAGTGTTGTACATCAAGTTTTAATGGATGTGCCAAAACATTCTTTCTTTTGTATAAGATATTATCAAGAGCATTGAGGTTCATTAATTATGTCATCTAATTGGATTGAGGCAGGTGCAAAATACCTCAGATGAAGTGGTCACTGGCAGGAAGGCCTAAGTGCAAGTTTTTCTATTAGAAACCAGCATGTCTCCAGACTCTTGGAATTACTTTGTACTTATTGATTAATGGCCATAATTTATTACAGTGCAGAAGATCTTGCATTGAGTTAAATGTGTGATTAATCAATTTTCCATCAAATTATGAACAGCCGACCAGTTGCCAGAAAGAAAATACCAAGTGCATTTTCCCATGGTGTAAATATATCAGGACTTCAGCTAATAACTGTCTATCACTTGCTTAATATTCCCTGTCACACTGATAAATGTCATCTCCACAAATGGGCCACAGGTAGTATGATGGAAAGACCACCAAACATGCTTTATAGCTCCCCTTCTTATATAATGAAAAACTCTTCGAATCCATCTCCAAACAATTTATTAATGCAAAATTCATTTCTGCCTTCAGCTTGAAATATATCATTGTTAAGTCAACAATATTATATTAAACTGATAACTGATACTGAGGAAAGAAAACCTTAGGCAAAAGAAAGATGAATTTGGGGCTTCCTGTGCACAGGAGCCCATTTTTATTTTCCGTCAAAAATTCAGACATCTGACTAATTGTTGTCAGTTCTAATCTGCTTTTAAAGCACAGTACATCTGAGAAGCAGGAACACTAAAGAGACCTACTGATTGAAGAGAAGAACACACTTTGTTCCAAAGGTTAATTTCTCTGGTGAAATAACAGGTATTATGAGGGCTCACTAAATGAATTGTCTCTTTTGGGGAAGGGTACTTTAGTTTACAACTACATTAGGTAGATGCTACCGCCTATGTTAGTTGCTCAGTCATGACTGACTTTTTGCGACCCATGGACTGTAACCATCCAGGCTCCTCAGCCCATGGAATTCTCCAGACAAGGGTACTGAAGTGGGTAAGTCATCCCCGTTTCCAGAGATGATCTCTCTTAAAAAAGTACAAAAAACATACGAAAGTAGTGAGATAACCTAATTACATTTTAGGAAAATGAACTTGTATTAAAACCTACTGTAGAAATAAAAACTGATAGTATATGTAATGATTTAGGTGCAATAAGTAAATGCAAGCATGACAGTGATAAGTCACTGAGCCATCCCAATCCAGAAGTAGTAATAACAATACACACAACAAGTATACATATTTTTAAAAAGCTGAACTAATACTTGGGCGCTGTAGGAAGGGTCCTAAAAATGCTAGAGCAGAAGGACCTTAAACATGATCATTCCTCCTCTTCCTGAAGTAGCAAGGTAAATGAGCCCCGGGCATGAGCTTGCTGTGTGGGTCTGTCAGTAAGACACAAGCTCTCTCTTGGTGATTCTGTGCATCCCAAATACCATGAGGTGGGGCTCTTCACGTTAAATCATTCCCTCTTGCTCTTCTACGACATGAACACTTGGCCAGATTCCCTGGCCAAATTACACTCAGTGGCACACCTGTAAGTTGCATCCTGACATTCTTGAAGCTGCAGAGATAGAATTGATTCTACTCTACTTTATCTAAGATGTGAAATATTTTTTTGTCTCAAGCCCATCTCTTCAATGGGACTTCCCAGGTGGCTCTAGTGGTAAGGAATTTGTCCCCCAATGCAAGAGACTCAAGAGATGTGGCTTTGATCCCTGAGTTGGGAAAATCCCCTGGAGTAGGAAATAGCAACCCACTCTAGTATTCTTCCCTGGGAAATCCCATGGACCGAGGAGCCTGGCGGGCTATAGTCCATAGGGTCGCAAAGAGTCAGACATAACTGAGCACACACACAGCCCTCAGATACAGTACAACTTAAGATACTAGGTGCTACTGTAGTAATAAGAGGCCACCTGGTGTAGAGCTTTGTAGACCAGTTTTTCCATTGTCAGAGTCTCTTGGGCTGATAGATCATGATGTCTCCAAACCCTTTCTTCTACAAGAGTGGTCACAATCTCTTATTAAATTTAAATTCCTTAGTTTTTGTTTTTTTTTTTTTTTAATTGGATGACTAGCCCCCACCCCTCAACAAATAACTGGCATGGAACATGGCAAGAAATATGCCTGCTACACCCTTGAAACCTCTCTTTTCTACAAGAAAGCTCTCCTTCTCCTCTGCATCTTTGAGTTTCTGTTAAATGTATGTGATGGGGGCCGATTCCCTTGCTATCAAGATTCCCTAATTTCTAAACTACACATACATGTAGAATAGGAACTAAAAGCTATATCAAAAAGCTCTATCTAGCACTATTCCCATTCATATATAATTCGGCAAACATAGTCATAGAAATAGTTCCCCAGTCCTCTTTTTAATGCCATGCATGGGATTCATTTTAGCTGGTTCTTTATTCCCAATTTTCTCCTCCTATGTTGTATAGAATTTTTAAGTATGTCTGTGTTGGATGTTTTATGCTAGGTATTAAAATTCTGTAATTCCTTAAGCTCAAGTCACAATCATTTTAACACCTATTAAATCTCTCCAGCTAGAAGGGATCAAACTTCCCCCTGGAAGAAGGGGGATTAGGGCTTTCCACGTGCCTTGCAAAAGCGTTATATTACTTGATCTTTTCTTAGTCCTGTGGAATTTTCAAGTTGAACCTTACTCTGACATTTATCTGAATATTTTTCTTTTGTCACACCATATTTTAAGATAGACTTCAAACCTGTCACAGAAAAGGAAGTTTCTGCTGCAGAGAGGGGAGAGAGAATAAAGAACCATATGACTGTGGTGGAGAAATTGGAACCCCTGTGTGTTGCTGGTGGGAATGTCAAACGGTGCAGCTGCTGTGGAAAACTGTCTGGTGTTTTCTCAAAAACTTAAACACAGAATTACCACTTCTGATAATTCCTCTTTTGAGTATATATCCAAAAGAATTAAAAGCAGAGACCCAGATATTTGTACAGCCATGTTCGTGGCAGCATTATTCACATTAGCCAAAAGGTAGAAATAACCCTAGTTTTCACTGATGGGCAGTTATTGCTGGTGTTAATGGATTGCATGTTTGTGTCCCCCCAGGATTCATATGTTGAAACACTACCTTCAGTACTAAGAGATGGGGCATTTGGGTGGTAATTAGAACTACGTGAGGTCATAAAGGTAGAGCCCTCATGAATGAGATAGTGAAGTTTCATACCTGGACTCCTAAAGGGAGTCTTGAGAAAACTAACTCCCTCTCTGCCCTTATGCCACATGAGGACATATGAGAAGATGCTGGCCTATGAACTGGGGAGCAGGCTCTCACCAGACACTGAATCTGTTGGTGCCTTGACCTTGGACTTTGCAGTCTCTGATTTGTTATTTAGTCACTAAGTCAGGCTTCCTGATAGCTCAGTTGATAAAGAATCCACCTCCACCCAATGCAGTTCCATTCCTGGGTTGGGAAGATCTGCAGGAGACGGGATTGGCTACCCACTCCCATATTCTTGGGCTTTTCTTGTGGCTCTGCTTGTAAAGAATCTGCCTGTAATGCTGAAGGAGATCTGGGTTCAATCCCTGGATTGGGAAGATCCCCTGGAGAAGGGAAAGGCTACCCACTCCAGTATTCTGGCCTGGAGAATGCCATAGACTGTGTAGTCTGGGAGGTCACAAAGAGTCAGACTGAGTGACTTTCACTTTCACTCACTAAGTCATGTTCAACTCTTTGAAACCCCATGGACAGTAGCCCCCACCAGGTTCTTCTATCCATGGGATTTTCCAGGCAAGAAGACTGAAGTGGGTTGCCATTTCTTTCTCCAGGGGATCTTCCTGGCCTAGGGATTGAACCCACATCTTCTTCATTGGAAGGCAGATTCTTTACCACCAAGCCATTGGGGAAGCCCACAGTCTCAGTTACTGAGAAATAATCCTTGTTGTTTATAAGTCACCTGGTCAATCGTATTTTGTAGTAGCAGCCTGAAGTGACCAAGATAACTTGCTTCCAAATGATAGTGGCAGTGTTGGAACAAAGGTCAAGGATTGTTGCCAGATCTTTCAATTTTTCAATAAAAGTCAAATACCACAGATATTTCTGAGAAAATTCCCAATGTTGGAAAATAATGCAAAAAAAAACAAAAAACAAAAAAAAAACCACACCTTTAAAATATTGTGCATTTTTTGCCTGGTGACAAATTTGGCCTTTGAGTTATCGGTTTTTCCCTTCTACTTCAATGGGTCAAGCCAAATCCTCTACCATTATTATTCCTTTCCTAGTGCATACTCTTTAGAAATCCTCTCTCCCATCTCTGAATTCACAGATATACTGTTTGTATCTGTTCATACACTTACCAGACATTACCTTTCTTTAAAATATGTGGAATTGTGTGTATATTTTTGACTACTTTAATTCTTTTTGAAAATTGAAGACAATTATTCATCCTATGCATAGTACAGTATCTTCTATCCGTTATCTGCTAAATCAACACTTGCTATATGTATGAATGTGTGAATTGATGAAGGTAAGCTAAAAGAGGTGATGACCTCAAAGAACAGCCTGCATTATTCTAGAAGGACATTTCCAAAGTTCAAATTAACTTGCAATGATAAGCTGTACATTCATTTATATGCAAAGGTTATGGCTTCTTTTTTTTTTTTTAATCTTTGTAGCTCTCTCTCTTCCATGTACTAAGTGCTAAGATATATTAACTCTTTTAGTCCTAATTCATTATAGCATGTGTGCACGTGTGCTCAGCTATGTCTGACTCTTTGCAACCCCATGAACTGTAGCCCACCAGGTTCCTCTGTCCATGGAATTTCCCAGGCAAGAATACTAAAGTGGTCTGCCGTTTCCTTCTCCAGGGGATCTTCCTGACTCAGGGATCGAATCCTCACCCTTTGCGTCTCCTGAGTTAGCAGGCAAGTTCTTTACCACTGTGCCACCTGGGAAGTCCCTAATTCATTATTAAAGTGCCTCAAATTCTACATTTTCATTCATTTGATTCTCATACAAATACTCTGATTCAGGCGCTGTTATTGCTCCTAATTACAAATGAAGAAACTAAGAGGTAAACTCTCGCCTGCAATCACACAGAGAGTAGATGGCAGCACCAGAACTGGATACTAAGTAGAGGCCTCCACACCACATCATGCTTTTTCCTATAACATTCATGGAAGGAAACTTCTGACAAGGACTGCCTCTCAGCCTGGAAAGTGGGGAAGGTTATGAGGATAAAGACTTCAATGACTATCACTCTTTTCAACTAAAATGTTTCTGTCTTTTGCTCTTGTTTCTGTTTTTATTTTCTTCTGTTCTTTTAACAGAAAAGAGATGCAAGTCAAATCATGGTTGGAGGGAAAAAGTAGGTGATCATCAATCCAAGAGTTCAGCAAAAAATCAAGAAAAATATTCTGTGAAAATCAATTAGCTATATCAGGAATTTACAGTGGAGTACTGTATTTCTTACTAATAGTTATAAATTATATATAAATCCTTTATATGTGTAAAGTCTATAATAAATATATACACATGCACACACACACATATATGGGCTTCACTGGTGGGCTCAGCAGTAGAGAATCCACCTGCAATACAGGAGATGTGGCTTCTATCCCTAGGACAGGAAGATCCCCTGGAGGAGGGCATGACAACCTCCTCCAGCATTCTTGCCTGGAGAACCCTATGAACAGAGGAGCCTGGTGGGCTACCACCCATGGGGTCACAAAGAGTTGGACATGATTTAGCAACTGAGCAGTAGCCACAGTTGGAGAAGGCAATGGCACCCCACTCCAGTACTCTTGCCTGGAAAATCCCATGAATGGAGGAGCCTGGTGGGCTACAGTTCATGGGGTCACTAAGAGTCGGACACGACTGAGTGACTTCCCTTTCACTTTTCACTTTCATGCATTGGAGAAGGAAATGGCAACCCACTCCAGTATTCTTGCCTAGAGAATCCCAGGGATGGGGGAGCCTGGTGAGCTGAAGTCTATGGGGTCGCACAGAGTCTGACACGACTGAAGCGACTTAGCAGCAGCAGCAGTAGCCACGGTAGCAGAAGCAGCATATATCATTGTATTGGAGAAACTGTGGACATAGTTGAGGTNTTTCTGTTTTTATTTTCTTCTGTTCTTTTAACAGAAAAGAGATGCAAGTCAAATCATGGTTGGAGGGAAAAAGTAGGTGATCATCAATCCAAGAGTTCAGCAAAAAATCAAGAAAAATATTCTGTGAAAATCAATTAGCTATATCAGGAATTTACAGTGGAGTACTGTATTTCTTACTAATAGTTATAAATTATATATAAATCCTTTATATGTGTAAAGTCTACAATAAATATATACACATGCACACACACACATATATGGGCTTCACTGGTGGGCTCAGCAGTAGAGAATCCACCTGCAATACAGGAGATGTGGCTTCTATCCCTAGGATAGGAAGATCCCCTGGAGGAGGGCATGACAACCTCCTCCAGCATTCTTGCCTGGAGAACCCTATGAACAGAGGAGCCTGGTGGGCTACCACCCATGGGGTCACAAAGAGTTGGACATGATTTAGCAACTGAGCAGTAGCCACAGTTGGAGAAGGCAATGGCACCCCACTCCAGTACTCTTGCCTGGAAAATCCCATGAATGGAGGAGCCTGGTGGGCTACAGTTCATGGGGTCACTAAGAGTCGGACACGACTGAGTGACTTCCCTTTCACTTTTCACTTTCATGCATTGGAGAAGGAAATGGCAACCCACTCCAGTATTCTTGCCTAGAGAATCCCAGGGATGGGGGAGCCTGGTGAGCTGAAGTCTATGGGGTCGCACAGAGTCTGACACGACTGAAGTGACTTAGCAGCAGCAGCAGTAGCCACGGTAGCAGAAGCAGCATATATCATTGTATTGGAGAAACTGTGGACATAGTTGAGGTCTGGCTAAGGGGAAGCTAATTTGAGGACACATTTACTTTGGCTTAGTAAAAGAGGTTTGCAGTCATTTCCCTGTGTAGCTAAGTTACTGTTGCTGCTGCTAAGTCACTTCAGTCGTGTCCGACTCTGTGCGACCCCACAGATGGCAGCCCACCAGGCTCCCCCATCCCTGGGGTTCTCTAGGCAAAAATACTGGAGTGGGTTGCCATTTCCTTCTCCAATGCATGAAAGTAAAAAGTCAAAGTGAAGTCGCTCAGTCATGTCCGACTCTTCGTGACCCCATGGACTGCAGCCTACCAGGCTCCTACGTCCATGGGATTTTCTAGGCAAGAGTGCTGGAGTGGGGTGCCATTGCCTTCTCCCAAGTTACTGTTAGCTATACACATTTGCTAAGCTACTGCTAAGTCGCTTCAGTCGTGTCCGACTCTGTGTGACCCCATAGACGGCAGCCCACCAGGCTCCCCCATCCCTGGGATTATCCAGGCAAGAACACTGGAGTGGGTTGCCATTTCCTTCTCCAATGCATGAAAGTGAAAAGTGAAAGTGAAGTCACTCAGTCCTGTCTGACTCTTAGCGATCCCATGGACTGTAGCCCACCAGGCTCCTCCATTCATGGGATTTTCCAGGCAAGGGTACTGGAGCGGGGTGCCATTGCCTTCTCTGATACACATTGAGGAAAGTCTAATATAAATATTTCAACTACCTACTCAGCTGAGGACAAGGATACAAAAGTACTGGATCAGAGATTGTATTCTGATCTGAATATATCCTGTGCTGCCCAGTGATGAAAATACATGGGTTGTGACCAAGAAACAAAAGCCAGCAGTTAGTCTGTGGACAATTCCTCAGATTATCAGGTATGAAAATTATTAGCAGATAATTAAAATATCCTTGACATACTATAAAATCCAAAAATTTCCCTCATCAAGATCACACACAATATTTGAGGGTTTACAATTAGAAATACACCATACTTTAAGAAATAAAGTACTTGATTTAGAAAGCAACTTTTTAAAATAGGAGTGGGGTGGAGCAACAATCTGTAAAGGAAGCCCCTTGAGCATATTTTCTTTTTCTTTCTTGATGAAAATGGCATATTTAATAAATCTAGAATTCAGCATTTTAACTGCAATTTGGAAATCTTTGGCGTATTTGAATAAAACAACTGAAAAATTATAATTATCTGATGAGGGTATATGAAGGTTACCTTCTTTTGCTCACTTTAAATTTATCTAAGTAAAAAAATGAGAAAAGTTAGATAAAGATAAGTGAAAAATAAGATCAAGGTAAAAAGTTGAGCAACAAAATAATACAAATCAATAGCTACTATTAATAAAACTTCTATGAGGTCATAATAAAAGCGGTAATTCATTCAGAAGAGATGCAATTGAGACAGATACTTTTCAACTATACTGAAAATGATTGATTGTCACTGAAAAGAACTGTAGACTGATAAATAGCGACTAGGAAAGCTATAATGTGGGTGATGGTGTATCGGAAAGAACACTGTTCTAGGACTTAATAAACATGGATTTTAGCCCAGTTCACTCTTAACCAGTGGTGACACTGGGCTATTTGNTGAGGTCAAAATAAAAGCGGTAATTCATTCAGAAGAGATGCAATTGAGACAGATACTTTTCAACTATACTGAAAATGATTGATTGTCACTGAAAAGAACTGTAGACTGATAAATAGCGACTAGGAAAGCTATAATGTGGGTGATGGTGTATCGGAAAGAACACTGTTCTAGGACTTAATAAACATGGATTTTAGCCCAGTTCACTCTTAACCAGTGGTGACACTGGGCTATTTGTGGTTCCTCACTGCTAAAAAAGCCACACAGTTAGGCCAAGAGCCAATCATCTCACTGACTCTCCAGTTCTCTCTCACTCTTTCTCAATCAACTCTGATATTTGTCATAAAGAATAAATTACCATTTTACACCTCTAGGGTGCATAATTTCTACAAATTAATGTTGAATATATTCTTCAAATATTGCATGGCTAATGCACTGACCAATCTGAATTCTTTTAATAGCGACTAGAGCTCTTGCCCTTGAGGAATCTGTCTTCCCCCATTCTGTGCCCATGCACCTCACGCCCCAGAACACTTTCTGATGTCTCCTAAGAGCATGGCCTAGGGCATCCTTCTGTCCTCTGCATACCAAACTCTGCCTCTGTAATGTCAAATGTTCAAGTTGGGCAAATGGATTGGAAATTCAGTGTTCATTTCCCAGACTGTGGTGGCAGGGGTCAAGCATTAGAGAAATAGTATTTCTTATGTATATAATCTAAGACATCACTTAAGAAGGACTGGCTCGATGCATTTCAAGCCAGAAGGTACTTAAGCCAAAAAGCTGTTACACATTTTATCCACAACTTGGATGATGAAACAGAGACCCTGTTTATCCATTTTACGAATGAAATCCTGGAAGGAGGTGTTGCTCAACCTTTGGAAAATTTGATTAAAATTCAAAAAAATATAAATAATTTGGAAAGATAATCAGGAAAAGGTTGAGTTATCTGAGACATACATTGGATAGTAAAATTCTAAATTAAATTATTGAAATATCAAGTAAAAGCATATTGTGCATTGTTGTGAATAAATTTTAAGGGTCTAGAGTAGGGCTACAAATTGAACAAGAAACAGCTATAATTTCAACTTGGCTTTTTTATTTCCCAAAATTCATTTTGAGTCTTGCTGAATTTGTATACACACATACACACATTAAAAAAAAAAAAGTTTAAAATTTGATAATTTTATGCTTGAAATTATAGAATAAATTTGAAACAGTTAAATAAAATTACCTGTAGTAATTTTTGTTAAACTTCCCCATGTGTTGAATATTACTCTAGAGATATATATATTGGCTCTTGACTGCACAATTAAGAGAAAAAAGATAACCTGGAGACAGTTCAAAAGAAAACAGTGACCCTGGTCAAAGAATTAGAATTAGGTGACCGTAAAAAGAAATCTTAACAGTAATTAAAATTTTCAAACTGAAAAATAGGAAGCCTGAAAAATAACATGGTAAGGATTTTGACATTTATAAAGTATGTCTAAGATTCTTTTTGTTGAAACTATGAATAGAAAAAAAAAGTTTTGAAAATGGAGTTTGGACCAAAGGATGTTATTTGTGACCATCTACTTATAATCTTGGCTGTAAATTCAAGGGGCAGAGTACAAGGTAGAAAATTTAACTGCCCAGGTCTAAAAATAGCACCCCTTGATTCTCCTTCTAGGACCAAAGCTGCCTTAGGCTCTCCTGTCTCTCACTATCTTCTTTTAAATGCAAATGATTTGGGAGTGGTTGCCATTAATTCACTCATTTTACCTAGTAGTTAATATCATAGCAGTGAAGTGAAGTTGCTCAGTCGTGTCCGACTCTTCGTGACCCCATGGACACCAGGCTCCTCCATCCATGGGATTTTCTAGGCAAGAGTACTGGAGTGGGTTGCCATTTCCTTCTCCAGAGAATCTTCCCAACCCAGGGATCGAACCCAGGTCTCCCGCATTGTAGACAGACGCTTTTACAGTCTGAGCCAAATATCATAGCAACTAGAAAACAACCTAAAAAACATAACTGGGTGAGCTTTTCAGTGAGTATTTAGCCCTCCAGGAGCTGAGTAATATGTGTAGGAAGGAAAGGAATATTTGTCAGAAAAGAAGAATGTATCGAAAATGCTGCCCCTCATTCTCAGTCCACTTTTGGTGTGCATGCCAAAGGTCATCAACCCCTGACCTGGGCTAACTCTTGAATTTGGTATGAAATGATGAAAGAAGGTTTAAAGAACTCTCGTCACAAATTCCAAATTTTGTGATGCACTTTCATTTGTAATGTTCCAGGGTTGGTAGGAAGGGTGGAAAGTGAATGATTTGAAAATAGTCAGATCTCTTTAACTAAAATTAGTTTCTGGCAAGAGCTCTCAGCAACACTGACCTACATTTTCCAGAACTATTGTTCATGTGCTTTTGCCTAAGTGTGTTTGTGTGGTTTCCAAAGTCAGGAGCTAGCCATAAAGGGAAATGAGAAAAGCTGTGACTAAACGAAGGAGAAAATAAAATCCATATGACTAAAATTCTAGTGCAGAAACTTTATTAATCATTACTTGGAGAATGTAAGACTCCTCTGTGAGGATTCATGGAAAACTTGGTTTTGCGTCTCTAACATACACTATTTAAAACTGCCTCCTAGCCCAGAAGAGTTGGCGTCCACCCATGTAAATGAGCTATCACTACTCAAGGGGGGGTGCAGAGCACTTTGCTCTAGGTGTTTGCTTCTTTTCCTGTTTGATATCCATTAAAATTTGGTTTCTGTACTCCCAATGTGGTTATGCACTGTAAACTTTAAGTTTTAGGCAACTAACTACTGGCAGTAGAAAAGATGGAAAATAGGCAAGCATACTTCTTACCGTCATATGATATACATATTTATCAAATCTTTTGAAAGAATCATCAAAAAGTGGAGAGTATGACTTACTACTGCCCTGGGACGACTGAATATTGCATACTGTCCATTCGAGTGAAAAATTACTGAGCACAACGCACTCCAATAGTGTTAAGTATCAGATCAACTTCACTTTGAAGCAGTACATTGACACAAACCACACACATATATTCATTCTGACTGAGGAAACAAGGATACAGTAATTCAGCAAAACATATTTTTTAAAACTTACTAGACCAAAACAGACAGATTGGTCGTGGAATCTGTATTGCAGAACATACTGATTTTCTATGCCTTGCATCCCAATAAACCTTAACAAAATGATGACTTTTCTCACTCTTCCTACAAAGTACCTATGAACACTCCATTTCCGATATTTGTCATGAATTCTAATATTCTGAGAATATTTCAATTTTTGTATTTCCTTTTCATTTTAAGCCTGTAAGATTTTTTAAAGTGAGAAAGTAGGAAGGAAGGAAGGCGGGCTCGGAAATAAGAAATCATGATATAAGATCTGTGGAAAAATAAGTAAGTGCTTTCTCTCTATTAATAAAATATTTTTCTCTCTTTCTTTCTGTCTTTCTTTCTTTTTCCCTCCCTCCCTTCCTTTTTCCTTTGACTCCTTTTTTTCCTCTTCTTTCTTTCTGTCTATGAAGGTGGGAATTTGTGTCTGCCTTTTTCACTGTTGTATTTCCAATGTTCAGAACAGTATTGGGCAGAGAGTAGGTGATCTGAGAACATGTGTTCAATGAATGAATGATGCTTTTCTCTGTAAATTACATTCAATTAGTATTTTCCTAAGTTATCACTTCTTGATGTTAAAAGAAAGCAAATGATAATATCTACTGAAAACAATCTTTTGTTCTCTTCCACCCAGGAAATAATCTTAACAGAGCACAGAAATTCCAGAGGAATATACAAGTACAGGTAGGAGACAAAAGTAATAACCTCTCCAGATCCGTATTGCCCCACTGCCGAGAGATTCAAACCAGTTCAAAAATTAGTTGTTTAACAGTGTTGCTGTCTTCATTAAATTGGTCTCCACNTTTTGTTCTCTTCCACCCAGGAAATAATCTTAACAGAGCACAGAAATTCCAGAGGAATATACAAGTACAGGTAGGAGACAAAAGTAATAACCTCTCCAGATCCGTATTGCCCCACTGCCGAGAGATTCAAACCAGTTCAAAAATTAGTTGTTTAACAGTGTTGCTGTCTTCATTAAATTGGTCTCCACAAACATTATTAAACATCTCTGTGTATATGAGGGCTTCCCTGATAGCTCAGTTGGTAAAGAATCTATAGGAGACTCCAGTTCGATTCCTGAGTTGGGAAGATTTGCTGGAGAAGGGATAGGCTACCCACTCCAGTGTTCTTGAGTTTCCTTGTGGCTCAGCAAAGACTCTACCTGCAGTGCGGGAGACCTGGATTGGGAAGATCCCTTGGAAAAGGGAACGGCTACCCACTCCAGTATTCTGGCCTGGAGAATACTGTATAGTCCATAGGGTCGCAAAGATTCAGAAATGACTGAGCGATTTTCACATGTGTGTATGAAACTGTGCTGTGAGCCATGGGCTCTGGTGAATAAGGCATGGACCTTATATCCCAATTACTCAGAGTCTGGTAAAGGAGAAGATACATAAACAAGTAATTATAATACAATGGACAAAGAACAATAATAGAAGTAATTAATCTTATTTGGAGGACCCAGTAGGCAGGGCAGATTTCTTAGAGGATATTTTGACAGATGTTATAGAAGACATTTTGACTGTTTGAAGGTAAAATCAGAGCTTGCTAAACAAACAAGTCAGAGAGGCCCCTCTAGACCAAGAGCAGCACAGGCGGTAGTGTGAAGGTAAGAAGCTGCCTAACACATTTGGGGAACAACGAGTCAATTCTGTGAGGAGCTGAACGGAAAGATAAACAGACATGAGTTCTAAAGGGAGTGAAAAACAGAAAGGTTTAATAAGTAAGGTCAATGCTGAAATCATATTGCAGCCAAAGATGGACAAGCTCTACAGAGTCAGCAAAAACAAGACAGGGAGCTGACTATGTTCAGATCATGAACTCCTTATTGCCAAATTTACGGTTAAAATGAACAAAGTAGGGAAAACCACTAGACCATTGAGGTATGACCTAAATCTAATCTCTTACGATTATAGAGTGGAAGTGACAAATAGATTCAAGGGATTAGATCTGATCCGATAGACAGAGTGCCTGAAGAACTAGGGATGGAGGACTATGACATTGTACAGGAGGCAAGGATCAAGACCATCCCAAAGAAAAAGAAATGCAAGAAGGCATAATGGTTGTCTGAGGAGGCCATACAAATAGCTATGAAAAGAAGAGAAGCTAAAGGCAAAGGAGAAAAGGAAAGATATACCACTTGAATGCAGAGTTCCAATGAATAGCAAGGAGAGATAAGAAAGCCTTCCTCAGTGAGCAATGCAAAGAAATAGAGGAAAACAACAGAATGGGAAAGACTAGAATCTCTTCAAGAAAATTAGAGACACCAAGGGGACATTTCATGCAAAGATGAGCACAATAAGGACAGAAATGGTATGGACCTAACAGNGACAGAACTATCTGAATGAATAAATAAGGGCTTAAGGTGACTTGCATTTAGGAAAGATAACCCTAACAGTGGAGAACAGATTTTAATAGAGCATGACCAAGGAACGTAATACAGAAAAAGGAACAGTTTTAGGAGCTTGAGAGCTCAGGTATCTGTGAATAGTTAGGTGAATATTATTGTATTCTATAGTTCTGAGAGAAAGAGAAATTTCTGAGCTAAAGATGCAGATTGAGGGGTATTTGTTATGTAAGTGGTCTTTAAAGCCATGGCAGGCTGCGGTAGATGGGGTCTCAAAGAGTCAGACAGAACTGAGTGACCAAGCATGCATGCACACGTATGACAAAGTTACGATACGAAAAGGCTAGAAAATTTAGAGAAACAGAAAGAATAATGAGAAAAAGAACCCAAGAAAAGAAAAAGAGAAATAGTGGGCATAGACATATGAGAAGAACCAGGAGATTATTTATGTATATTATATCCACCTTCCTTGTTTCCACAGTTTGAGATCTTCAGAAAGTAAGCAGATGTGTAATGGAGAAGAACAAATCTGACTCCGCATTATATCTGTTCCATTGCCTGTGCTTGGGGCTTCCCAAGAATCCACCTGCAAACAGGAGACGCAGAAGACACAGATTTGGCCCTGGGTCAGGAAGATCCCCTGGAGGAGGAAATGGCACCCCACTCCAGTATTCTTGCCTGAAAATCCCCATGGACAGTGGAACCTGGTGGCCTGCAGTCCAAAGGGTTGCAAAGAGACACAAGTGAGCTTAATAATGCTGGCTCTGCACCTTTGTAAAAGAATGCTGCCTATAGCCTGAAAGATACAGGATTGCCATTTCTCAGGGCTTTGACCTTTAAAGTCCATTCATAAAAAGATAGAAAGTTGTGGAACAGAGGATAACATTTGTTTTATTGGAGGTTTACAGGAACAACCTGACCTGGCCAAGGTGGACAACTACAAGAACAAAGAATTGCGACACCAAGAAGTTTGCAGTAACTAACCATGCTCCTCCAACACCTTTCATTTAAAAGTGCTTTGCTGAAACCCTTTTTAGGGGATTTTTGAGCACAAGTCATCCATCTCCTTACATGGCCCTGAAATAATATTTCTCTGCTCCAAACTCAGATGTTTTGGTATTGCTTGGCCCCACTATGTGGCAGGTACATGAACTTGCATTCAGTAACATGTTTTATATAGTTAGATATCTTGATTGTTCAGACTAGATGTGTAAAACGAAAATTAACTTTCTTAGAGGGAATGAAATATTTTTGCCATTGAGTCTGGTGCCCACTGGCTCCAAATTTTATGTAGAGGCAAATTTTTTTTTTAAATACCCTTGACATTTGTATACTGTTTTACTATATATAAAGGTTTTTTTCACATTTTTATCATTTCTTACAACAAGCCTTTAAGAAAGAACTTATTTTCAAACAGAGAAACTCAAGGTTCAAAGTTCAAGTAACCAATCCAAGAAAAGTTCCCAGGCCTTCTGACTGAGTCCATGTTGAGTTCACCAATGTTATACTCAGAGTCCAAGGAATAAAAATCTTTCATTCATCCAAAACAAATTGACTTCCTAAAAAAAAAAAAAAAAGCTGATTTGCATGCTGGCAACTCCATGCCTTATTTAAATTGCATTTTTATGGTTCAGTCTTTTAGCATAGACAATAACTTTTCAGCAGAAATGACACTTGTCCAATAACACAATATACCACAAGGTTTAAGGGGGCCTGCTGAAGATTCACCATAGTATTACAAAGACCTTTTAAAATTTCAAAGATTTAAACTCAAGTGAAGTGTCAGTTTGACCCAGAAGTCTTAGTAAAGCAGAATAAAATACTTGACTGGGCATTGTCATGAAATTCTCACGTGAATTTGTGGCCAATCAGTTTGCAAGGTATGGAGAAACAGCTTTTTTTTTCCACTGAAGAGAAAAGCCCACATTTCTGGGACTGTTTGTCATGTCCCATTTTCTAACTATTCTACCTTTAAGACTACCAAAGCCATGATCTCAGTGGCTAGTCCTGAAGGCTATAAAAGACCCATGACAGAACCCACAGATCTGGACTCACCCAACCCTCCAGACTCTCAGCCTAATGGACTCCAGTATCCCTTGCTGTGTGACTCAACGTCTGACGGACCACAGACAGCCTCTGGTTTCAACTCTGCTGCTATCATTTTGGTGTCGACAGCTCTTCGGTAAGCAACCCAAAATCAACTCTGCTGTCTGAATACTCTGGAATCAGCCCAGAAATCTGAAGAGCATGATGAGTAGAGGGAGCCAAACCAGGCCACTGTTGTCAGGGCACCACCCTTACCCTTCACTGACATAATTCTAATTTAGTTAGGAATTTTTTTAACACTTCTGTGCCACTAGATAGTTGTTTTAAAGGCAAATCAAATGTTCATTTTTAAATGTAATCTAGACTCTGAAATCACAGATCACTTTAACAGAACAAATATAAGAATTCTATTCACATTATGATAAAAATGAGTGTATATGTATGTTTAAAGATGAAATCTTCTAAGCATTGAAAGAAAACATTTTTTATATCAATTACTTGCATTTACATTTGAAATCAACTTTTAAGTTTCCGAATGCATGTGAACATTTTTTTTTGGTGTAAAATAACACATCAGATTCATTTAATAAAGTCAGGTCAGTAACTGTGTGTCTTACCAATATCTCCAAAAACATCTTTTCACAAAAGGCAATGGAGTTAG
>SJYA01000224.1:268557-310106 GCA_006410615.1 Neotragus moschatus
TTTATAAGAAAAATTTGTATTCAGCCTGGAAAATTTTTACCTTCTCTGTAATCCACCATTTTAATAGAAATATTTCCTCTAGCAATTTATCTCTTCTCATTGTTTCCATATGTATTAAAATTTTCTAAAGCTTAAAATTATAGTAGAGGATGAAATAAAAAGCACTATCAATAGCTAATGATCTAAAAATGACCTTATATTTTTAACCTAATTTTCCTAGCTCTGCATTAATTATTGTGTGCAATTATAGTTGTAGATATGGATAGAATGCCTGCTAGTGTCCACAGCAGGATAAGACAAGAAGAAAATCTATGAATTCTTCTCCTGTTTACACTTCAAAGTTTAAATGTTTATTTAAGCTATTTATGTGTTGATCAGCGATGTTCCTATATGATAGTGTGGATTAGTTTTCTTCTTGATATGAAATATAAGTGCATGAAAATCAAATATGCACAAGGAAGTCATGTTTTCATTTATCATATGGCAATGAACATTACAGAGCCTATTGAATAAATAAATAATTCAATCCATTCCACTTAAAATACATTTATGACCTGTCTACATTGCCCAAGACTTTATACTACTTTTGTAAAGCTTAAATCTAGTAAGTAAACCTAACATACACCGCCCCCCCCACACACACACAGACACAACATACACAGCTAATTCAGAGAGTCAGGCTTGTAAAGGATGTGATCAAAGGCAAAGACACTACACTTTGCCCCAAATATAGGCAGGGCTGATCCTCCATGAGCAGGCACCAGCATAGCAGTTCCATTTGTTTAAACGGTATAACATGTCCATACTGGAGTATCCTCCTTTGACTTAAGCTGCTGAAACCCCTCCCCCAACTTTTCCAATGTTTAGAAACAATAGGGTTGAATTTGATCCAGCAGGAGACTTTTCAAGCTGGTGCCTGGTGGTTGGAAGCCAGCTGCCCACTAGAATGATCTCTTGAGAATCCATTCTGAGAATAAGGTGTAGGTACCCACCAATAAGAGAGCTGAATTGGAAGCAAATCAAAAACAAATATATTGGAATATCATCTGAAAACTAGTACATAAGGCTAGGATCAAAACTTCAAATGCCATAGGAGCAAATAAAATAGATCAGGACTGGAGGCCATGTGCCCCACCAAAGTTCCTGCTCTTCAGCTCAGCATTAGAAAGTCATCTAATTTTTCAGGCAACACTAGAAATCTGTATCTGCATGTGAAATCTATTAATTTCTAAATATTCACAATTCATTCAAGAAAAACCAAAATCAACACATGAGTTAATCTACATATGTCTATGATTATGATTCACCTCGAAGTCCATTAGCTTGCAGCTTCAGATTTGAAATTTTCATTCTTCTCTGGTGAGGTGTGAGCCTGTGCTTTCTCTTTTGACCTAAATAGTGCAAGTAGAAAAATCAGTGCTTATGGCTGTTGTAATTTCATCAGTTCACAACTATACAAAATGCTATAGACTTGTATATCCTGGATGTAATCAGATGGGTTGAACTCATCTTACAAATCCAAACAGTTGGCATTCATGCAGCCAAGAAAAAAGCATAATGTTTTAAGGTTAGAGATCATAAGTTGATTCCTTCGCCCATCCATTTTTAAATATCTGCAGTGTATATTATTCTATAGAAACATAAATTGGTGTTCATTTTGCCTCTGATTTAATGAAACTCTGATATAAACTCTGGTCTAGGATTTTTACCTAAAAAATCTGGGCAATTCTTTTTAAAAGATATACTAAAAGTATGATTAAACACAATGGAAACAAAACATACATGTCCACTTCCTCGTTTATACAAAATGAAGAGACGAACAGGGTATCACTTCCCAAAGAGAGGCTTAGGAAAAATCAGGATTTAGTGAAGAATTTAGAAGTACCTAGCACTTCCCTGGAATTTTTCCTACCCAGTGTGAGGAAATAGTGATTCCTAAGAACTGCTTAGAAGAATCACAGTCTGTTCAGTACTTTAAGAAGTCTCTACCGCTGAACGTAAATTAAATATTTTGGGAGGGGGGAAGAATGTAGTGAGTTACAATGTTTCAGAACTTCTGGACTTACAGATAGTATGAATATGACTATGAATTTGAGTACCAGTTTGAGTATGAACTTGAGGTTGAGTATGAGTATGAGTTTGAGTGGCTTCCCAGGTGGTATTAGTGGTAAAGAATCTACCTGCCAAAGCATGAGACAAGAGACTCGAGTTCAGTCCTTTGCTCAGGAAGACCCCCTGGAGGAGGGCATGGCAGACCACTCCAGTTTTCTGCAGCAATTCTCTTGCCTGGAGAATTCAATGGACAGAGGGGCCTGGCAGGCTACAGTCCATAGAGCCTAAAAGTAGGACATGACTGAAGCAACTTAGTGCAAACACACACGAGTTTGACTCGGAGTTTCAGTTTAAGTGTGGGGTAAGCAAACAGTTGGACAAGGAAATGGCAACCCACTCCAGTATTCTTGCCTGGAGAATCCCATGGACGGAGGAGGTTGGTGGGCTACAGTCCACGGGTCGCAAAGAGTCGGACATGACTGAGCGACTTCGCTTTCACTTTCAAGCAAATGATGCCCAAAAAAAAAAAAAAAAGCAAATGATGCCAGAGTTCAGGCATCAGAAAGACCTGTCATGTACTAGCTGAATGACTTAAAGCAAGCTGTTTAACTCCTTTAAAGGTCAATTTGATCTGTAAAGTAGGAATAAAAATGCCTACTGAAAAAGTTACAAGGATCAAATGAGGTTACAGGATTTACCAAGAACTAAATATATTCAGCATGATGTCTAGACCACACTAATTTCTTGATACTTCACCCACTCAACACACAGAAAACAAAAACCGCAATTTTTTGTGGCCAAGAAGGAAGCGAAATATTAGAAACAAGTTTGCCAGTGAGCAGACAGAGAAGATTAGCTCTTCTGCCCATGCAGCTGGTCCATTACCAAGAAATCTACTCTTTGGGAACAGAAGACCCTTTAGAAGTTAAAGGGGATCCCGACCACCCTCCCTTATCTTTTTCTCATTTTCCCTTCCCTTTCCCCCTCCTCTAGATTATTAAAGTGTCTAGAAGGAATACTGTCTTCAAGTTTATCAATAACTTAGCAGAGATTTATTTTGTGACCATAGTAGAGTACCTGAGGATAGGATGTAACATAACCTCTAAGAAGGCTTCTGAATGAATAATGAATAAATGAATGAAGGGCCTGTAGCTGGACAGGCATCCCTGGATGGGCAAAAAGGGAAGACTTAGAGATTTTAGCAAAGCCAAAACCTTGAGACCAGTCCTATATGAGCAGCAGGTATCATGATGATTAACAGGAGCTGTTTTTTATTCCTGGCTGATTCTGTTCCAAATACTGTGTAAAGGGCATTTATAACAATGATTTCTTTAATCCCTGTACTTAACTCTAGGAAGATACCATACTATTATCCCCATTTAACAGATGTGGAAATGGGAACTAAGGAAAAGGAATGGATGCTGCATTCGACAGCATGTTAGAACTGAGATGTAAGTCAAGTTCTAATCTAATTTCAGAGCCTGTGTTCTTAACCAATTCTGTATACTGTCTCTCTCCCAAAGAAAGAGAATATATGTCTAGTCTGATGATATAAGGTATCCAAGCAGCGCCTTCCATCAAAAGCATGGAAGCTAGTCAAGAGTAGTGCTTGATGGAGGGGAAGAAAGAACCTATGCATTTTGGTTTGGGAGAAACAGCCATGAGAGAAGGAGGAAAGGAAAAGAGGCAGCAGTCTTGGATAGACATGAAAAGTGGGAGAGGTGAGAAAGAAATAGTCAAAGCAAAGTGGGAGAAAGAGAGGGAAAGAGAATGATAGAGAATGCTTTCCTCCTTGGAGAGTAGAAGTGTTAATAGAACAAGCTGGGGAGGTGGGCAAGTGATAATGGAGAGACACGATAAGAGGGAGTGTGATGGCGACAGTAAAGAGATGCAGTTAACATTGCTCCAACCAGGAGCTGTGCTAACGAGCTCTGTTGCAGCTACTACCAAACAGCTGTTCAGAGACCTTTGGCAGTTTCAGAATTGCTCTGCAACCCCAAGGGGCGCCCAGCCCCAATTCCTGAATCACAAGGTTAGAGGATCCAGTGAGTTAGCTCTTTTTCATTTTCTTATCTAAATCAGCCTGCTGAGGAAAGATTGGTTCGGGAGGGAATATACTTGTCCTTTGAGAAATGGAATTAAGATACGTTTCTTTCCAACTATATTGAAAACTAAAAGGGAAAAAGTGTTCTTCTGTGTGTGAAGTTGCTTTTCCTATATATTTAGAATTTCTTCTTCTGTTTAAAATTGAGGTATATTTGGACTTCCCTGGCTCAGACGGTAAAGAGTCTGTTTACAATGCTGGAAAACTGGGTTCGATCCCTGGGTGAGGAAGATACCCTGGAGAAGGAAATGGCAACCCACTCCATTACTATTGCCTGGAGAATCCCACGGATGGAGGAGCCTGGTAGGCTACAGTCCATGGGGTTGCAAAGAGTCAGACACGCCTGAGCGACTTCACTTTGCTTTACAATATTGTGTTAGCTTCTGCTGTACGATGACATGAATCAACTACACATATACATATATTCCTTCCCTCCTGGATTTCCCTCCGAACCCCTTATCCCATCCCTCTAGGTCACCACAGAGAGCTGAGCTGAGCTGTGTGTGCTTTATAGTAGGTTCCCACTAGCTAACTATTTTACACATGGTAGTGGGTGTATGTCAATCCCAATCCCCCAGTTCATCCGTCCTCTCCTTTGCCACCCTGTGTCCACTCGTCTCTACGTCTGCATCTCCATTCCTTCCTGGCAAATATATTGATCTGTACCATTTTTCTAGATTTCACATATACCCATTCATGTATGATATTTGTTTTTCTCTTACTTCAGTCTGTAGGTCCATTCATGTCTCCATAAATGACCCAATTTGATCCCTTTTAATGGCTGAGTGGTCCATTTTGTATATGTACCACATCTATGTAGTCATTTGATTGTAATCTCACATATTCTCTACTATACCAGGAATATCATTATTGTATTTAAGGCAAGCCACAGTGTCAAGTTAAACAAATGCAAATTCCTTCCTTACTAACTGTCAATGAATCACTTCCTAACTAAATGTTAGGCTCCCTTCCCTTCCAGGCATGCCCTTGCTTTCAAGACAGAGCTCTCAGGAGTTGAAATACTTTGTCTCTTTTCCTATGACTTTAAGCAAGCGACCTGCTATGAAACTTCTTAGAGTACTTTTTCCTACTTTATGCTTTAATCCAGAATCACTTATAGATGAATGTCTTCTACCCTGGCACTTAGCTTTAATTAAACAATGAAGTNTTGTAATCTCACATATTCTCTACTATACCAGGAATATCATTATTGTATTTAAGGCAAGCCACAGTGTCAGGTTAAACAAATGCAAATTATTGCCTCACTAACTGTCAATGAATCACTTCCTAACTAAATGTTAGGCTCCCTTCCATTCCAGGCATGCCCTTGCTTTCAAGACAGAGCTCTCAAGAGTCGAAATACTTTGTCTCTTTTCCTGTCTATGACTTTAAGCAAGCGACCTGCTATGAAACTTCTTAGAGTACTTTTTCCTACTTTATCCTTTAATCCAGAATCACTTATAGATGAATGTCTTCTACCCTGGCACTTAGCTTTAATTAAACAATGAAGTTCTTATAAAGGGGCTGTCTTGCTAATATTGAAGCAGGCCTCCAACTGTCTCTTCTACCATTTTCTCATCTTCTATAGATCTTTTCTCTTTTCTCCATTAGAAACAAAAAACTTGGAGAAATAACCAAATGATCTGAACCTAATCAATGTAAATTTTTATTCAGACCCTTTGATGTCACTTTCAATCAAGAAGTTTGGCAATTAAATAACTCATTCATTTAATTGACTCTCCCTTGCCTATTTTACATATAGTCAATTACTTGAATCACTCTGACCAAATCATGCATTTTTGTTATCTGCATTCTTCTACCATCATTTCTTATTTTCTAAAGTGGACACTCCCTTTAAGAATTTTTTTTAATTAGCACTTTATCAAAAAGTTATAAAACATATTGGGTTGGCCCAAAAGTTCATTCAGGTTTTTCCATTAGATGTTACAGAAATCCCTGAACAAACTTTTTGACCAACTCAATAGTTACTATGTAGTTTCTTTATAAGTAAAATTAAATTTTTAACTATCAAGAATTGTCTCCATTAATCATTAAGGCATCTTTTTAAATAGGAAAGGGTACAGATATACTCTTATTTTGAAGACTACTACTGATCAGTAAGATAACCTAATTTATGGAGATAATGTAAAGAAATTTAAGGGAAAGTACAATGATGGATTAGAAGAAAGATGGGAGTTTTTCTTTTTGAAAGATAGAGCAAAATACACTGTATGGTATATTAGAGGTATTATTAGAAATATCAAGGCTACATTTTAAAAATTTTAATTATGTACACCAATAATGTTTGAATTACTTATATAACATTGACATCCTAGAAAAGAGGAAAAGAACTGAGTTGACAGATATTGTTTCTATTGATCAAAATCTATTTTAATTTTACTATCATTAGGGAGATTAGTACATGAAGCCCACTTGACCATCTGTAGCAAAGAGGTGCCTTTTGCAAATTCAGCCATGTATGGTAACCAATTATGTCAAGACAGTGTTAGCCCTAGAAGTACTCTTTATGAAGTGTCCATAAGCCAGCTGAGTTATGGTGCCATTAAGATTTTTTGGCTCCCTCCCAACTTCTGACAAAAAATAAAGGTAAAATGTGCACTATAGCAATGACTGTGGTCTACCATAATTTTAAAAGTTCAGTATCAGTTCAGTTCAGTTCAGTTGCTCAGTTATGTCCGGTTCTTTGCAACCCCAAGAATTGCAGCACACCAGGCCTCCCTGTCCATCACCAACTCCCAGAGTTCATTCAGACTCACATTCATCAAGTCCATGATGCCATCCAGCCTTCTCATCCTTGGTCGTCCCCTTCTCCTCCTGCCCTCAATCCCTCCCAGCATCAGAGTCTTTTCCAATGAGTCAACTCTTCGCATGAGGTGGCCAAAGTACCAGAGCTTCAGCTTTAGCATCATTCCTTCCAAAGAAATCCCAGGGCTGATCTCCTTCAGAATGGATTCGTTGGATCTCCTTACAGTCCAAGGGACTCTCAAGAGTCTTCTCCAACACCACAATTCAAAAGCATCAATTCTTCGGCGCTCAACCTTCTTCACAGTACAACTCTCACATCCATACATGACCACAGGAAAAACCATAGCCTTGACTAGACAGACCTTAGTTGGCAAAATAACGTCTCTGCTTTTGAATATGCTATCTAGGTTCAGTATACGATCAGGGAAAAAGACAAAACACAAAAATGGGGTAAGGAATCTCAACTTTTTATTGAGATAAAAGTTTCCCTCTCTTATGATACTAAAAGCATATATTTAAAAATCCACAAGAAAATCTTGTTGAGAAATGCACATTTACCAGAAAGGCTTTTAATGATCATTTCAACTATTAAAAAACTAGGCTAAATTATTACTTTTGGCAAGCTATCTGTATATATGAACTAAATATAAACCTTATACAGAAACTGTTTTTCTTCTACTTTCTCCTTTTATAGTGTCCAGGAGGCCTTCAGCCTCTATACTCTGATGAGAGGTACCAAATTTGTCACACAGTAACTTTGAGTTAAAAGTACATTGGCCTATTTTTCTGAACACAAAATTGGGACATATAGTCTGACAAAAGATTCTGTGGCTTGTCCAGTGAAAGATGTAGTCTGGAATAAATGTCAGACACCAAAAATATAGGCAATTCTAAGATGTTTCAATAATTTTTGGTGATAGAACATTTAGAATCAGGACTGGCCCAGAAAATTCACAATAGTAGAGTGTGATCTGTAACCTTCTTTTGAATATCTTTTTTCTCCAGTGTTTTGGTACCCACCCTACTTCTAAATTATCTAGAGGAATCCCACAGTGTCTCATGGAATGTTGAAAAACCTATGTTTTGTGCAAACTAGGGCTGGAGGTTGTACCCTTGTCTAGGTCAGCTTTGGCAACATTCACCAGGAAAAAATACAGAGACCGGAGTGGTAGAAGAGACCCAGGTCCCTCACAGACCATTATGCTCCAGAGCCATTCAGGATATCATTTGTTTCTTAACGAAGGAAGCGAAAATTACACTGTTAGCATGATGGCAGAGTTCAGTGGTCAGGGCTGGAATTCAAGACTTAACAGTTGATTGGCTCTTTTAGTTATCTATTATTGCATAAAAAACAATCCCAAATGTGGTGTCTAAGAACTACTGTATATATGCCTCATGATTTCATGGGTTAGAAATTAAGTCAAGTCTCAGCCATATGATTCTTCTTTTTCATTTGACAATGACAGAAGCTTAGGTTGTATTCAGCCAGCAGGTGGGCTGATCTGGAGGGTCTAACAGGGCTTTATCCATATATCTGGTTATTTGGCAAGGACAATGGGGGTGACTATGTCAACCAGGGAACTCAAACATGGCCTATCCATAAGGAACATAGCAGCCTCACTGGTGAGACATGTTACATCATGGCTTGGGACTTCAAAGGTGAGTGTTCAAGAATATAAGGACAAAACTGCATGATTTTCATGACCTCGTTTCAGAGACCACATGACATTATATCTATGCTACTCTATTGGTGAAAGCAGTCATGAGGTCCACCCGAGTTGGGACCTAGACCCAGCCCCCTGATGGGAAGATGTCACAGACTTGGGCCACATATGTAAATGACAACACCAGCACTGAATGACTAACCATAGAGCCACAGACAAATTCACTGGAGCTTTACAGGGGGACTTTTTCTCTGGGAGGCCAACCTATAGATAAGACTCTTGAATAAGTTACTTTTCACATTGTACCATGCTTCTCAGTCAGAATCTACTGCTTTTGATATTTGTACANCACCAGCACTGAATGACTAACCATAGAGCCACAGACAAATTCACTGGAGCTTTACAGGGGGACTTTTTCTCTGGGAGGCCAACCTATAGATAAGACTCTTGAATAAGTTACTTTTCACATTGTACCATGCTTCTCAGTCAGAATCTACTGCTTTTGATATTTGTACATGTTCTTAAGGAATATGTGAAAGTATTAATCTTAAAGAACTAAGGTAACACAAATAATCAAGCAAAATACCCTCCAGACACATCTATTCATTGAAGCCCAACATATATACTACACACCGCTTATCAGTGTTCATTCTATTCCTTCTCTCTATGTGAAATGTTGTCTCTGATTCTCTCCACTCATCTGAATCAGTCATTCATCAACACATTGGGTAAATCCCATGAAGTTTTCCCTAATACTTATGGTGCACCAAAGCAGTTTCTCTAGCTGCATTTTTGTTGTTGTTGTTACTGTTTGTATCGTTTGACTTTCTTTTACTGTTAAGTGCTTTCAGGTCAGTTCAGTTCAGTCACTCAGTCATGTCAGACTCTTTGTGACCCCTGAACCACAGCATGCCAGGCCTCCTGGTCCATCACCAACACCTGGAGCTCACGCAAACCCATGTCCATTCAGTCGGTGATGCCATCCAACCATCTCATCCTCTGTCATCCCTTTCTCCTTCCGTCCCCAATCTTTCCCAGCATCGGGGTCTTTTCAAATGAGTCAGCTCTTCACATCAGGTGTCCAAAGTATTGGAGTTTAAGCTTTAGCATCAGTCCTTCCAAAGAACACCCAGGACTGATCTCCTTTAGGATGGACTGGTTGGATCTCCTTGCAGTCCAAGGGACTCTCAAGAGTCTTCTCCAACAAAACAGTTCAAAAGCATCAATTATTTGGCACTCAGCTTTCTTTATAGTCCAACTCTCACATCCATACATGACCACTGGAAAAACCATGGCCTTGACTAGATAGACCTTTGTTGACAAAGTAATGTCTCTGCTTTTTAAGATGCTATCTAGGTTAGCCGTAACTTTCCTTCCAAGGAGGAAGCGTCTTTTAATTTCACGGCTGCAGTTACCATCTGCAGTGATTTTGGACCCAGAAAAATAAAGTCTGACACTGTTTCCACTGTTTCCCCATGTTTGCCATGAAGTGATGGGACTGGATGCCATGATCTTAGTTTTCTGAATGTTGAGCTTTAAGGCAACTTTTTCGCTCTCCTCTTTCACTTTCATCAAGAGGCTCTTTAGTTCTTCTTCACTTTCTGCCATAAGNATGTTTGCCATGAAGTGATGGGACTGGATGCCATGATCTTAGTTTTCTGAATGTTGAGCTTTAAGGCAACTTTTTCGCTCTCCTCTTTCACTTTCATCAAGAGGCTCTTTAGTTCTTCTTCACTTTCTGCCATAAGTGTGTTGTCATCTGCATATCTGAGGTCATTGATATTTCTCCCGGCAATCTTGATTCCAGCTTGTGCTTCTTCCAGCCCAGCGTTTCTAATGATGTACTCTGCATATAAGTTAAATAAGCAGGGTGACAATATACGGTCTTGACGTACTCCTTTTCCTATTTGGAACCAGTCTGTTGTTCCATGTCCAGTTCTGACTGTTGCTTCCTGACCTGCATACAGATTTCTCAAGAGGCAGGTCAGGTGGTCGGGTATTCCCATCTCTTTCAGAATTTTCCCCAGTTTGTTGTGATCCACATAGTCAAAGGCTTTGGCATAATCAATAAAGTAGAAGTTGATTTAGGTTTACATTTTCTGACTCCTCAGGTGAAGTGCAAGTTCCTTAACTGCACGAATTATTGCATACTTCATAGAGTCTAGCACACTGATTGCTGACTAATTCAATAATTAATTGATTAATAGACTATTCTCCATAAACTATATGAATGTTATTGCTTATAGCTGTTAAAAGTTAGTTTAAAGTATTCTATAATTCTGCTTTGAGAGCATGCCACCTTTTGCATAATGGAGAAACTTCTCAATAAGTGATAATGATTCTCTACAGAATGAGAATAGATTCACTCTATAGAATAAAAGGCTTCCCTGGTGGCTCAGAGGTTAAAGTGTCTGCTTGGAATGCAGGAGACCTGGGTTTGATCCTTGGGCCTGGAAGATCCCCTGGAGAAGGAAATGGCAACCCACTCCAGTACTCTTGCCTGGAGAATCCCATGGAGGGCGGAGCCTGGTAGGCTACAGTCTATGGGGTCACAAAGAGTCGAACAGGACTGAGTGATTTCACTTATATTATCTTATCTTATCTTATCGAATAAAAGACTAAACCAAGTAAAACATAGCTACTCTGGGTGGTACATCTTTCATTTCTTGGAGAATAACTTAGGACTTCAACTTCATCTGTAAAACAGAAATAGTTGTACTTACAAGACAGGTGGTTTTAAGAATCAATTGAGATGATGTTTTCACCATGTCTAGGACTTTGAAAGTACCAATAAGTTAGGATAGCAGTAACTGCTTCAGGAGAAAGCACAAATGTTGATTTCACTATCATGATCATCTTGTCCTCTAATATTCTGACATAAGAAATTTCAAGATATATATTCTGCCACTCTATTTTCTTTCCATGAAATGATTCTCCATAGATTTAAGAGCACACTGGCCACTAAAGTTGTTTTCTATAAATTGGCAGCAGAATAACATGTGTTAAGAGCTCAGGCTCAGGAGTCAGATCCTTCTGGGTTAAAATCCCAGTTGCAAGTCTCCTTAGCTCTGTGAATGGGCACAGTGTTTATCTTCACTTTGCCCCAGCTTCAGTTCAGTTCAGTTCAATCGCTCAGTCATGTCCGACTCTTTGCCACACCATGAATCGCAGCACACCAGGCCTCCCTGTCCATCACCACCTCCCGGAGTTCACTCAAATTCACGTCCATTGAGTCAGTGATGCCATCCAGACATCTCATCCTCTGTCGTCCCCTTTTCTTCCTGCCCCCAATCCCTCCCAGCATCAGTCTTTTCCAATAAGTCAACTTTTCACATGAGGTGGCCAAAGTACTGGAATTTCAGCTTTAGCATCATTCTTTCCAAAGAACATCTAGCTTATTTATCTGTAAAATAGAAGTGGCAATACTATTTATCTATTATTATTATTATTCTTTGAGTACAATTCAGTTCAGTTCAGTCACTCAGTCATGTCTGACTCTTTGTGTCCCCATGGACTGCAGCACACCAGGCTTTCCTGTCTATCACCAACTCCCAAACTTGCTCAACTCATGTCCATCAAGTCAGTGATGCCATCAAACCATCTCATCCTGAGTCATCCCCTTCTCCTCCTGCCTTCAATCTTTCCTAGCAAGAGGGTCTTTTCCAGTGAGTCAGTTCTTTGCACCAGGTAGCCAAAGCATTGGAGCTTCAGCTTCAAGATCGGCCCTCCTAATGAATATTCAGGACTGATTTCCTTTAGGATTGACAGGCTGGATCTCCTTGCAGTCCAAGGGACACAGTTCAAAAGCAACAACTAGCTTCTGGGTACAGTTAGCATGAGGTCAATATTCTACATATCCAGGATGAATTTTGGTAGAGAATTTGGTCCACTCTTTGTCTTTAAATATAGAAAAGTAAAATGTAGAGTTTGAGAGAAACCTCAGCAGTAACCTAACNACAGTTCTTCTGTGTATTCTTGCCACCTCTTCTTAATATCTTCTGCTTCTGTTAGGTCCATACCATCTCAGATTAAGGGTTTAATCTTTATATTAGTTGTGTAATCATGCCTAATAAAGTATAAACTATAGGCACATCAGAAAAATTAAATTAGTAGTCAAAGAGTCAGGTTTTTAAAATACAGTAATAACAATCAGGAATAAAGATTATTAAAGAATATTTTCAGAAAGAATATTGAAAGAATAATAAATCCTGAGACCAGGAAGAGATCCTAAATCTGATTTTTATACTTGGTTGAAGTTGGCCAGGAATTTCTGGAGTTATTCAAAGACACCTTTCACATTTGTGGCCAGTTTGACCTCTCCTATCCTAGAGTAATCAAATATCACCAAAAATGTTAAAAATCCTGGGTCTAGCAAAGTGTAGCCAAGGGGTGTGTAGTGAAGACTGAAATCTTTTTTAAAATATTTATTTATTCATTCATTTCTTTGGCTGTGCCTGTCTTAGTGGCAGCATGTCGGATCTTTGAACTTCATTGCAGCATGTGGGAACTAGTTCCCTCACCAGGGATCAAAACAAGGTCCCCTACACTGGAAGCATAGAAGTATTAGCCACCAGACCACCAAGGAGGTATCAAGACCAAAACTTTTAAACCAAAAACTATGCTTAAATTAACACTGCTCTGGAGATCACATTTTATTTTCTACATGCAATCCCTATTATTTTACAAATGAATTAGTGATTCACACATAACAGGCAGAAGAAGCAGCTGGAAAGTAAAGCAATATAGGCCCAAACACCAAAATAAGAAAAAAAATAAAATATAAATCCCAATAATTTGAAATGTTAACTTCATAGTTTTCTCTCTTCTGATTGATCTGTTTTATCGTTCCTCTCTGAAAGGAGTCCTCTTTTCTTGGATATATGCTAACCATTAGGATACTGTCTAATTTCACTGTAATAAAGGCTGATTGTATTCACTAGTTATCCTGCCTAAAAAAAGAACACCCTGAGTCAAGAAGACAGGATATAACAGGGTGCTGTAGGCATCCTTTGTGTTTAAATATCCAATCTGTGTTTCACTGAATAGATATCTAAATGACATAGTACCACATTATCCACCAAGCTTCAGAACAAAATAATGTAACCCAATTTAAACAACCAAATACAGTTTTGAATATCATAACTTTTTCAAATCGCATCTCATTTTATTTATTATTAACGAGATTTCCTCATTAAGATTACTTACTAAAATAAATTTAGAATGCCCCTATCATGTAATTTTTTTCTTGGCAACTAGAATGCATAGTTGTAGAATTCAAAACTTTTGTGCTACTTTTTCATTCATTTAGGCAATGAGAGTGTTAAAAGATGCAAAGGATATCTATCCTCTATAGAATTAGAAAGTAGCAGTTTCCTTCACTCATAGAGAATGCTCTAGTAAGCAAATACTTGCGTATCTGTGTCCTCTTTTCCTTGAGGTCTAGGATTTAATACTCTTTAATAAATTTCACAGAGAAAGATAGGAACAAATGGAAGCAGAAAAGAGTTCTGTTAAGGCTAATTAGCCAGATTGCCAGAGGACTTTGATTTCAAGATCAGAAGATCTTCAGATTTTGGTTTATAATTTGATAATTGATCACATGGCCTGACACTCAAGTTAATAACAACCAGAAACAAAGGTAATGTGCATTCTGCTGCTAATTTTAAAGGTAAATTTTAATTATTTAAATCTAGTCTACATTTTAGGATTTTCAACCCCTATAAAATTTAGTTATGACAGATTAATTTCGGAGATTTTTTTTTAAAAACCCATGGTGATTGTACATATGTTGGCTTTACCTTGTAATTCTGTATATCTTTGAATTTATACATTTTAAGGTTATATCATGAGGTGAAACACATTCATATTACATATCTTTTCCCATTCCTTTGATATAAGTCTTTCCACATGGTTTGCTTAAGTATTCACACAAATCTAGTCTTTTTTTCATCTAAGAGCTAGATCTTTCTTTAAATAACTTACTTAACTAGCGTTTTATCTTTCCAATCTTTTAAATAATGTCAATTTACAAAGCATTACAGTCTCAATTTCTGAACTTCAATTATTTTTTTCTAGCGTCTTTTAAAAAACCAATATATACAACTTGAAAGTCTTTGACATTTAATAGAAGACTTTATTAACACTTGTTGTGCTTACCAATCAATTAAAATAACATTTTCACAGAAATTTTTCTGGTCTATAGTAGGTGTTCATTAAATAGTTGCTGAATATTTGGCCTGTTTTTTCTCTTCCTTTCCTGATTTCTATTGAGCTGACAGTGTTTTCTTTATCCTCCTCTTTCTTTCCCTCTAACAGTTTGGAAGTTATGCTTTCTATTTTCATTCCTGCAGTAATTTATCACCAAGCCTTAGATAATCATTTTGATGAACAGATTTTATAGATGTTTATTTTAACTAAGACATTATTTTTATACATTTGTATCATTTCTAACTATTCTTCAGTCTAATTTACCAAAATAATATCTGTATGAAACAACAACGGACCTGTGTCAGACAAAGAAACATTTGTGAACATAGATATTTAAATGTGATATTCATCCATTTTAAAATAAAATCAAATGACTACAAAATAATAAAACTTAAAAACAAGAGATTCAATGTGAAAATACTTAAAACTCCAATATAATACACTGTGTTTTATAAAATAGTATTCAATAAAGACAGAAATGTTTCCTTTTAAACATATTTTTAATGGACTATCGAATTCACCAAGCAGGATGAGGTACCCAATAAATATTCATATCATTATGACCTGGCTTTGATTGTCATTCTCATGAGGCTGCACATAACCATTGAGTTGCTACATGACTCAGTGTTTTCACTGATGAAACTGTATGTTTCTTCTGCTGTCGGTGATGTGTAATCAATTGCCGCAGCTTTATTTGTACTGTCTACAGCACAAAAGCAAATTGAGATTAGCATAAATAATTGTAACATTTAACCTTTGGCTAGCATGAAGCCATACATAAGTAACAAAATAAAATGTTGGTAAAGAATCATCCATTCCACAATGTAGATGGACAAAACCTATGAAAGTCAAATGAGATAAGAAGTGTCCCTGTTAATTATTCTTCAAGCATACTAATAGAACTATTACATATTGGCATTTTTAGAGAGATACTTCATTATACAAATAAACGCACAAAGAAAAGAGATATTTTTCTCACTCACATGGAGAATTTTCATAAAAGTGATATTTTTCCCTGTCTGTAGTAGGGTGAAACAGGAAGGGCCTAACAATAGCAAAAGAGAAAAGGTGGGAAGAATACACAGAAGAACTATACAAAAAAGGTCTTAATGATCCAGATAACCACAGTGGTGTGGTCACTCACCTAGAGCCTAATACTCTGGAGTCAGAAGTCAAGTAGGCCTTAGGGAGCATTACTGCAAACAAGTCTAGTGGAGGTAATGAAATTCCAGCTGAGCTATTTAAAATCCTAAAAGATGATGATGTTAAAGTGTTGCACTCAATATGTCAGCAAATTTGAAAAACTCAGCAGTGACCACAAGAATGGAAAAAGCTAGTTTTTGTTTGAATCCAAAAGAAGGGCAATGCCAAAGAATATACAAACTACCATACAAATTGTGCTTATTTTGCATGCTAGTAAGATTATGCTCAAAATTATTCAAGCTAGGCTTCAGCAGTATATGCCATGAAATTAAAGGATGCTTACCCTTTGGATGGAAAGTTATGACCAACCCAGACAGCAAATTGAAAAGCAGAGACATTACTTTGCCAACAAAGGTCCATCTAGTCAAGGCTATGGTTTTTCCAGTGGTCATGTATGGATGATATAAAGAAAGCTGAGCGCCAAAGAATTGATGCTTTTGAACTGTGGTGTTAGAGACTACTCTTGCGAGTCCCTTGGACTGCAAGGAGATCCAACCAGTCCAGGACTAAAGGAGATCAGTCCTGAGGGTTCATTGGAAGGACTGATGTTGAAGCTGAAACTCCAATATTTTGGCCACCTGATGCAACAAGCTGACTCATTTGAAAAGACACTGATGCTGAGAAAGATTGAATGCAAGAGAAGGGGACGACAGAGGATGAGATGGTTGGATGGCATCACCGACTCAGTGGACATGAGCTTGGGTAAACTCTGGGAGTTGGTGATGGACAGGGAGGCTTGGTGTGCTGTGGTTCATGGGGTTGCAAAGAGTTGAACACGACTGAGCGACTGAACTGAACTGAACTGAAACTTACGCTCAAAATCCTTCAACCTAGGCTTCAGCAGTACATGAACCAAGAAATTCCAGATGTACAAGTTGGATTTAGAAAAGGCAGAAGAACCAGAAATCAAATTGCCAACATGCGTTGGATCATAAAGAAAGTGACGTAATTCCAGAAAAAAATCTACTTCTGCTTCATTGAGAACTTTATCTGCCTTCTGAGAAACCTATATGGTGGTCAAGAAGCAACAGTTAGAACTGTACATGGACTGGTTCAAAATTGGGAAAGGAGTACATTAGGGTTGTATATTGTCACCCTGCTTATTTAATTTATATGCAAAGTACATCATGTGAAATGCTGGGCTGGAAGAAGCACAAGCTGGAATCAAGATTGCTGGTAGAAATATCAATAACCTCAGATATGCAGATGACACCACCTTAATGGCAGAAAGTGAAGAAGAATTAAATAACAGTCTCTTGATGAAGGTGAAAATGGGAGGGAAAAAGGTGGCTTAAAACTTAGCACTCAAAAAACTAAGATCATGGCATCAGGTCCCATAACTTCATGGCAAATAGATGGGCAAAAAGCTGGATACAGTGACGGATTTTATTTCCTTGGGCTCCTAAATGACTGCAGATGGTGACTTCAGCCATAAAAATAATAGACGCTTGCTCCTGGGAACAAAAGCTATGATGAATCTAGCGTGTGCATGCTAAGTCACTTCAGTTGTGTTTGCGATCCTATGGCCTGCAATCCTATGGACTGCAGCCCTCCAGGATCTGATATCCACGAGATTCTCCAGGCAAGAATACTGGAGTGAGTTGCCATGCTCTCCTCCAGGGGATCTTCCTGACCTGGGGATTGAACCCACATCTTTCATGTCTCTTGCATTCGCAGGCAGGTTCTTTACCACTAGCACCTAGACAGTGTGTTGTTGATCAGTAGCTCAGTCGTGTCCATCTCTTTGCAATGCCATGGACTGCAGCACGCCAGGCTTCCCTGTCCCTCACCATCTCCCAGTTCACTAAAACTCATGTCCATTGAGTCGGTGATGCCATCCAACCATCTTGTCCTCTGTCGTCCCTTTCTCTTCTTGCACACAATCCTTCCCAGCATCAGGATCTTATCCAATGAGTCAGTGCTTCATGTCAGATGGTAAAATACTGGAGCTTCAGCTTCAGCATCTATCCTTCCAATTAATATTCAGGGTCGGTTTCCTATAGGATTGACTGATTTGACCTCTTTGCGGTCCATGGGAATCTCAAGAGTCTTCTCCAACACCACAGTTGAAGAGCATCAGTTCTTCGGTTCTCAGCCTTCTTTGTAGTCCAATCTCACATTCATATATGACTACTGGAAAAACCAGAGCTTTGACTATGGTTTTTGTTAGCAAAGTAATGTCTCTGCTTTTAATACACTGTCTAGGTCTGTCACAGCTTTTCTTCCAAGGAGGATGTGCCTATTTAATTTCATGGCTGCAGTCATGGTCCACAGTGATTTTGGAGCCCTAGGAAATAAAATCTGTCACTGTTTTCATTTTTTCCCTATCTATTTGCCATGAAGTGATGGGACTGGATGCCATGATATTCATTTTTTGAATATTGAATTTTAAACCAACTTTTTCACTCTCCTCTTTCACTTTCATCACAAAGATCTTCAGTTCCTCTTCACTTTCTGCCATTAGGGTGGTGTCATCTGCATATCTGAAGTTACTGATATTTCTCCTGGCAATCTTGATTCCACTTGTGCTTCATCCAGACCAACATTTCACGTGATGTACTCTGCATATAAATTATTATAAGTAGGGAGCCAATTTATAGCCTTAATGTACTCTCTTTCCCAATTTTGAACTACTCCATTGTTCCATGTCCAGTTCTAACTATTGCTTCCTGACCAGCATACAGATTTCTCAGGAGACAGTTAAGGTGTTCTGGTATTCCCATCTCTTTCAGAATTTTCCAGAGCCTGTTGTGAATCACACAGTCAAAGGCTTTTCATAGCCAATGAAGCAGATGTTTTTCTGGAATTCTCTTGCATTTTCTATGATCCAATGGATGTTGGCAATTTAATCTCTGGTTTCTCTGACTTTTCTAAATCCAGATTTCTAAATTCCAGATGGAAGTTCTTGGTTCATATATTGCTGAAGCCTAGCTTGAAGGATTTTGAGGACTATCTTGCTAGCATGTGAAATGAGTGCAATTGTGCGGTAGTTTGCATTCTTTGGCATTGCCTTTCTTTGGGATTGGAATGAATATTATGTCTTTTAATACACTACAGAGTGTATTAAAAGGAAAAGACATTACTTTGCTGAAAAAGGTCTGTCTAGTCAAAGCTATGGGTTTTCCACTAGTCATGTATGGATGTGAGAGTTGGACCATAAAGAAGGCTGAAAGCAGAAGAACTGATGCTTTGAATTGTGGTGCTGGAGAAGACTGAGAGTCCCTTGGACAGCAAGGAGGTCTAACCAGTCAATCCTAAAGGAAATCAACCCTGAATATTCATTGGAAGGACTGATTCTAAAGCTGAAGCACCAATACTTTGGTCACCTGATGTGAAGAGCAAACTCATTGGAAAAGTAATGATGCTGTGAAAGATTGAAGTCAAAGGAGAAGAAGGCAGCAGAGGCTGAGATGGTTAGATAGCATCACAGACTCAATCGACATGAATCTGACCAAATTCCTGGAGAGAGTGAAGGACAGAGAAGCCTAGTATGCTGCAGTCCATGGGGTTGCAAAGAGTCCGACACAACTTAGCAACTGATGAACAACAGCAGGGTGAAGAGGTATAAATCTATAGTATGTACCCTTTCTGACCTTGTGATGGCAGAATAATGCATTAGGATATCCACTTCTTAATCTTTTATTCCGTACCATAAGGATCTGTTCCTTATGTGGCAAAATGTATTTTACAGATCTGATTAAATTTTAAAAATTGGGAGATTATCCTAAATTATTTGTGATCACAAGACTTCTTATATATGAATGAAGAAGGTAAGAGAATCAGAGAAGTAAACATAACAACTGAAGTGAAACTCAAAGTGATGAACTGATGGCCTCCAAGTAGGATGGGGTCACAGACAGGAGGAGAGTAGCTTCTAGAAGCTGGAAAATGCAAGGAAATAGATATTTCCCTAGAACCTCTAGAAGGAATGTAGTCTTGCTGACACATTGGCATTAGTCCAGGGAGACCTATTTCAGACTGCAGAACTCCAGAATTGTAGAAGAGTAATTTTGATTTTGTTTGTGGTAATTTATTATGGAAGTAATAGAAACTAATACAGACCTCCACTCGTAAGAAATTCTGGATGGAAATGAAAAGTCACGTAGGCTGGGAAGAGTAGCAACTGAGATCCAGAAAGGATAAATAATTTTTTCCAGAGTTGGTGATAGAAAGTGAATTCATATGTGGATCTTTCTAAACCATTACTCCCTACTATATTATTAAGAATTTGGAACTCTCTCAGTGCAGAATGAGTAGAGTCCATCCAAAGATAAAGTGAAAATTTGTTCTTTTCATGGCCAAAGCAATAGGAAAAATTAAGCTAAAATACTTTCACTTCTACATAAAAATAAAATGCTTTATAAGTCATTAAGGAATCTCAGATTTTTGCATAGTTCTGCAGATAACTCAAACCTCAACAATTTCAAACTACTCTTTTACATTGGAGGGGTTCTTGAATTGCGCAAAACCCAACTGAAAGGAGTCACACACAATGACATTTTCAGGATGAAGAGGCTTTTATGTAAAATGCCATTTTAAATGAATTAGAGAAAAAACATCATCAAGCTTAAGCATACATATGTTTAATCAAGAGAGTGGTTCAAATTCTCCTGAAAAGAGAATTTCCAAGAGAGACAAAAATTATTTTAAAATAGTAAACAATTTTCTCATTTTTAAATTTTCCAATTTTAACTAAACTGGAACTCCCTGAAAAAGAGAAATAAGTTTGCCAATGGTGATTCAAGGCATAATTTCTGGTGCCTAAACAACGGTGACCAAAAGGGGCATATTGATTACTTTGAGTAACTTCTTTGAGGTCCAGCAGGGAGCTGATTAGTTTCTTTCCATATTATTTACATTCCTTTTTAGACTTTACTGGGTCCTTATCTGCTCAAAGAGTCTTTAATCCTTTTTATGTTTGTTGTTCTATGACATTATTGGCAAAGGTCTACCACATTAAGTAGCTAATCCAGTGGTTCTCCCCCAGGCAGTTACAGGTGATTTTTTCTCATATTTGACAATGAAGATCACAGTGATCTATGGTTCCTCCACTTCAAATATTTTCAGTCATATTTTTACTTTTGCCTCCTTTATTTTTGGAATATAGTTGCTTTATGAGGTTGTGGTAGTTTATGCTGTACAGCAAAGTGAATCACTTACACATATAATCCCCTTTTTTGGATTTCCTTCTCATTTAGGTCACCACAGATCACTGACTAGAGTTCCCTCTGCTATACAGCAGGTTCTCATTAGTACCTACTTTACACTCAGTAGTCTATGTATGCCAATCACAATCTCCCAATCCACCCTTCCCTCCTTCCCCTTGGCATTCTTGTGCTTGTTCTCTGCATCTGTGTCTCTATTCCTGCTTTGACAGTAAGTTCATCTGTACCATTTTTCTAGATTCCACATATGTGTGTTAACAAAAAATGTTTTGTTTTTTTTCACTTTTTTACGTAGTCGACTTTGCATGAAAGACTCTAGGTCCACCCATGTCTCTGCAAATGGCACAGTTGCCGAGAGAGAATTCTTGTCAACAGGTGTCAAGCCTAATTCCTCTATTTTTACTATTGATTGCATTTACTTCACTTTCTCTGAGATAGAGTATCATCTTAAAACTCTCCTCCTACTTTCTACCTCCAAAATTTCCCAACTTAACAAAGCAAATAAATACAGCACTTAATTGGCCTTACCTCTTTTTTTCCCCATTTTTTATTTATTTATTTATTTTTATTTTACTTTACAATACTGCATTGGTTTTGCCATACATTGACATGAATCCACCACGGGTGTACATGAGTTCCCAATTGTGAACCCCCCTCCCACCTCCCTCTCTCTGGGTCATCCCAGTGCACCAGCCCCAAGCATCCTGTATCCTATATCGAACCTAGACTGGCAATTCGTTTCTTACATGATAGTATACATGTTTCAATGCCATTCTCCCAAATCATCCCACCCTCTCCCTCTCCCTCAGAGTCCAAAAGTCTGTTCTATACATCTGTGTCTCTTTTACTGTCTCATTACCATCTTTGTAAATTCCATATATATGTGTTAGTATACTGTATTGGTGTTTTTCTTTCTGGCTTACTTCACTTTGTATAGTCGGCTCTGGCCTTACCTCTTTAAGTACTCAGATTTCTCTCTCTGACTCTATTTTTTAGTATACACTAGCTCATTTCAGTCTAATTTCAGCACTTTTCTTGACTGAAATTACTCTGCCATACATGACCACTGACTTTCAAAATGCCACCTCTTATAGTCTCTCCAACCTTTTTTATGTCTGTTNTCGGCTCTGGCCTTACCTCTTTAAGTACTCAGATTTCTCTCTCTGACTCTATTTTTTAGTATACACTAGCTCATTTCAGTCTAATTTCAGCACTTTTCTTGACTGAAATTACTCTGCCATACATGACCACTGACTTTCAAAATGCCACCTCTTATAGTCTCTCCAACCTTTTTTATGTCTGTTTTCCTCATACTGTTTTCTCTATTATGAATGGTCTCTTTCTTCAGACTGTCATCTAGTCGTTCAGAGCAATAAATTCTATGAATCTCTTTCCTCTTTTCCGATTGTTCCTTTTCTCTTTGGCTAGATTGATCCTCTGTCTTTTTTTAACCTACTTTCATAAGTATTTCCTCTCTTCCACATGCACTGCATCCAAATATTCTATTATTTTATATAAACATAATTTTAAAAGAATGAGTCATAATTATAAAATCCTTAATTGGAAGAGTAGTATAAAGAAACATTAACAGAGAAAAACATTCTAGAACCTAAGTATATGTATTTTAGCCAAAACAATGGTATGACATTCTCCTATTTTTCTATTGTTTTCACAGTTTCTTAAATTATTTGTTTTACTTGGAGGTTAATTACTTTACAATATTGTGGTGGTTTTTGCCTTACATAGACATGAATCAGCCATGGGTGTACAAGTGTTCCCCATCTTGAACCTCTCTTTCCCATCTCCCTCCACATCCCATCCCTCTGGGTGTTCCCAGTGCACTGGCTTTGAGTGTCCTGGCTTTGAGTGCCCTGTTTCATGCACAGAACTTGGACTGGTGATCTATTTCACATATGGTAATACATATGTTTCAATGCTATTCTCCCAAATCATCCCACCCTCGCCTTCTCCCACAGAGTCCAAAAGTCTGTTCTTTACATCTATCTCTTTTGCTGTCTTGCATATAGGGTCATCATTACCATTTTTCTAAATGCCATATATATGTGTTAATATACTGTATTGGTGTTTTTTCTTNTATTATTTTATTGAAAATAATATTTCAATAAGATAAACAAAACAGGTAACAATAAGCCTCTTAGTACTTATTGTCTTTTCACTGTGTGATACTAGCCTTTAAAGTAATAAATGCATTACCTTCTCATAGAAATTAGAGTGCAAATGCCGAACATGCACGTCAGCAATTTTAGAAACCAACAATCCATTAAGCACTGAGACATAAGCAAAATTAGACTGTCACATCCCCCTGCACCAAAAAGAAAGAAAATAAGTGTTACCTTCTGTTTGTGGAATCAGTTCTGTTTTATAATGTGTGTTCAGTCGTTTAGCCATGTCTGACTCTTTGCAACCCTGTGGACTGTAGTCCACCAGGCTCCTCTGTCCATGGATTTCCCAGGCAAGAATACTGGAGTGGGTTGCCACTTCCTATGGTAAAATTAAAGTGAAACTGAAAGAGTTGGTCGCTCAGCCGTGTCCAGCTATTTTAGACCTTACTGGACTGTAACCTGCCAAGCTCCTCTGTCCACAGGATTCTTCAGGCAAGAATACTGGAATGGGTTGCCATTCCCTCCTCCAGGGAATCTTCTCCACTCATGGATAGAACTCATGTCTCCTGCATTGCTGGTGGATTCTTTACTGTCTCAGGCACCAGGGACGCCCCCATGGTAAAATAAATTCAACATAATTTAAAGTTACAACTAACGCTAACATGCCTGGTCAATATTTTTAAAATAACTAGCTCAATAATAGTTTCTTTTACTGTATTCCATTACAATTTTTGTTCATATAAGAAGCATAGATAAATTTTGATTGATTTCCCAGGATCAGGTATAAAAAACAATTACCTAAATTGACTACATACACTGATATCATTTAGCCAAAGCAATGTAAAACAATTTTATCTTCTTTGAAGTAGCAGTACTTAGTTTTGTCAAGAAAAATTGACAAAATTTTAGAAGCTTGGAATTAATTTTAGATGCTTGGAATCCCCAACAGTTATCATTTATCTCTTCAATTTATGGCTTGGTCACATCCTAATTACAGACACATGACTATGAAAGTCAATGATATTTTCCAAGCCTGAATCTGTTGTTTTACATTCAAGATTAAAAAAAAAAAAAAATCCAATCTCTGACTGCTTACCACTGGTATTAACAAAAATCATCCTAATACATTCATGGGCATATTGAAGTCTCTGTATAGTGCCAAACAACTGGAAGAGTCAATCAAATTAGATTGAAGATTTCAGTACTGGAAAAAATTCACTAATTTATTTTTCACTTATAACCAAATCTAGGTCTATAAAAATAAACTATAATTTTAATCTGCTTATGTTTATGGCCAAACATAAAGGAAGTCAGAGTCTTTATTTTTCAAGCAAATGTATACAGCTTAGATGTGCAATAGAATTTTTAAATCATAACCCTTAGCTCCAAATAATAAGATTTCAAAGATTTCCTGATTGATTAATCAATTGCACAACTTTCAGTGTAAACACATAGCAAAAAAGAAAGAAATAATGAAGTCTTTGTTTTCTAGATTTTCAAAGATATAATGAAAATATAACTTTCATTATATCTTTGTAAGCATCAGAAATTATATTTTCTCATTGACTGATTAAAGCCTGTTTACATGAAACTGTAGCCATCAGTTTTTTTGTGTTAAAGAATTTTAAAATGCATGAGAAACTTGGTTGAATAACAGTAAAATTACGTCCATGCATTAGTATTTTTAAGAGGCCAAAAAATGATATTCTATTGCCATGATGAGACTAGAATTAATTTAAATAACTTTGGGCTTGATTCATGAAAAACAAAAATACTTACACAGTAGGGGGGCATTATTTCTGCATTTTTTTTTTATATGCACAAGTCATGGTCTGTATTCAGCTTCCAATTCAAAAAGAAAAGTTGCAGATTTATGTAGGCAGGTTTTTGTGTGAGTGCACAGTTCCAAAGTGAAAAATAAATATGCCTGTAGAGAACTTACGCCTTTTAGCAGAGTGTTAAAAGGATTGCAGGCTGAACTCCAGGCAAAAAAATCTCATCCCAATAAATTATTACCAAAATGTTAGCAAGCACCACGTTGTCACACTCAGGCAGCAGGGACATAATGGTGACACAGAAGAAAACTGCCACATAAATCACTTTAAAATAGCCCTTTGCTCAGTATAGGGGAAAAACTTCCATCCTCAGCTGATTCTCATCTTCCACCTTTTCATCTCTGTGATAAAATGGCAACTGTCCAAATCACTAAAAATAATTTAAAATAAATCCCTGGAGATATTGCTGCCAAACTTAGCAAAGCCTTTCATAATTATGAAAGAAACAGATAGACAGAGAATATGTAAGAAAAACTCTTTTCAGAAATGGTCTCCCTTTTAAATCTGAATTGATAAAGTTAATCACAGGTTTTAAACTAAACCAGAAGACATATAAATACTGATCTTTTTTCTTAATTCTTTTTGGGAAATATATCTTTTGTAAAGTATGGAAATACAAAAAGTGGATTATGTTAGTAAAATAGTGTGGCATTGTCAGGGCCATTTCCATAGAGGGGAATGCAATTAAATTCATGAAAAAATGTTCTCAGGATTTTTATGTATATCTTGAAAAGCCAAATTTAAGCATTCAGATCACAACTAAAATTATTTTTTAAATAACCATTCAATAGGAAAATATATCTATTAAAGTCATCTGTCTTTGAATTAAATGGGCTTTGCCATTATGATCATAAAAAGTCATTCTAGTGGCAAATAAGTCAATGTTACTTATATTCTCTTAAAAATAAAATAGAGTATATGTGTTTTTGAAAGACATATTTGTATGTTTATAGAAATAAAGTTGCTGTCAAAAATAAAGTTAATCAATTTTATTTTAAGAAAGTAAGTGGAAACACTGTCAGAACTCTATAGTGTCTCATGTTCTTAAAAAAAAATCAATTTTGTTGCTCTTTATGCCTTATACAAATTGGAAATCTTAGCTATCTCAGAAGTGCACTCTGTGAAAAAATTTTATCTTCAGCTTTCCTTTTTAATCATGTTTTGAAAATAACTTGGGAATAAACCTAGGCATTCAAGATAATTTTATTAATTCTGTGGAAACTATTGCATCATAACTCAGAGAGCACTCAACTACTTTCCTTGTCAATTTTGAAACAGAAGGACTACTGTTACTGTCTTAAATTTAGCATCTTTCCTTAAGATGAAGCAGAAGAAAAAAAAAAAAAACTTGCAATTTAGACAGTTACCAAATTACCAAAACTGTATAGCAACTCTTAATGAGCAAAAGCATTAACAATTTTCCAACTGAAGCCCCTGTTCAAATACCTCGGACACCTTGTTAGCACAGAATGAGGTGTTCAATCAAGAGACTGGGAATTGGAAGTACCAGGGCACAGTTTTGAGTGGTGATTACAAGGGTGAGAGGGTGAGTGCCAAAGTAACAGTCTTCTACCCTGCAGGAAGCTGAGAAACCTTCAAGTCTACATTTGTAAATCAGGCCCGGTGATTACAGCAGTCACAAGCAAAGAACATATGAAACAATTATTTGCACCATTCTTTCACTGTTTTAATTTGCTCTTAAAATGAACAAGATGATCCCCAGAGTCACTGGCACTTTGTCTTTATAAATTTAGTGCATGCTCTAGGACTTTTCATGGCACTATAAGCAACAGAAAAGACTAAAGGAATCATTTCAAAGAGCATTCTTTTTTCTCACAAGCTATATAATTATTCAAGTTTGCTGTAACTTTAAATGTACAAAGAATCTGCAGTTTATTTTAGTTAGTTTAATGGTTGACTCTTTTGAAAACCTAAGGTACGTGTTGGTTAATTTCATTTCTAATTTTTGTGTTATAGTTTCCTATCTAAATGATGTGACTGACACCGAAACGCTTGCGTTAAACTGATGAGAGTTGCACAATATGTTTCCAGTTTTTACCTGTCTTAATCTTTTTTCTGCCAACTGACAGCTTACAAATAAGTTACTGAAAGATTTTTACCTTAGACTCTAGTAGTTAAGGTGCCCTCAAAATTTAATAATTGAGCAATATCAAACCTGTGTGTAAGAGAATATATTTAAAGAAAACATTATTTTTGAAATAAACATCATTTTTCTTAAGTGAAAAAGTTGCACTGAAAAAACAACACTAAACAGAAAAGCAAACCTTTAAAACACCAATATATTAGACTGATTTGATTGCTGTTAAGCACATTTTTCAATTGAGTTGCCTATTGAGAGAATTAATATTTAGGTGTCATAAAATAAAGACTTTATAGGTATAAAAAGGAATTGCAAACATATATTTAATTTTTTTATTCATGTTATAACAATCACATATGTGCATAATTTTTCTCTTCTGAATTATTTAAAGGATGATATTCTAATTGTTTGGGGGATAGTTTTGCTAAATAATTACAGACACAAGGAACTACATATAAGATGGATGATTATATTTTTATATGTCATTATAATTTCATAAACAATTTTATTATGACTTAACCTGAAAAAGAATTTTCAAAAGAACTTACTTAAACACAAATTTATTTTATTATCCTTTATTTCATGCAAACATATTAAATGCTAGATTCTAAGTTTGTATTTTCTTCAATATTTGGATACTGGAAACTATAAAGCACTTTTTAAAAATCTTCAATCCATTTTCAAATTTGAAAACATCACAACATCCTATTTATATAAGCAAGAAAGGAAAATAATACAATTTTAACTACTCACAACTGATTTCTGAAAACCTATTAAATAATATGATTGTCTATTTTTGAAACAGGTTTATGTACTTTTCTAGAGAGCTTTCTATTTCCTCTTGACTATTATTTCTGTCAGTTTGTTTGCTGAACGGTATAATATTGAGTTTCCAGATTTTGATTTCCCATAATAAATCAATGGTTTAAAATACTGTAAACTCATATGAGAGATTACCATGTAATTTTGTAATGTATTACAATCACATCATTTGTCCCCAAACCCACAGTGATTATTGTTAAAACGCTCCCTTTCTCAANTCTAGAGAGCTTTCTATTTCCTCTTGACTATTATTTCTGTCAGTTTGTTTGCTGAACGGTATAATATTGAGTTTCCAGATTTTGATTTCCCATAATAAATCAATGGTTTAAAATACTGTAAACTCATATGAGAGATTACCATGTAATTTTGTAATGTATTACAATCACATCATTTGTCCCCAAACCCACAGTGATTATTGTTAAAACGCTCCCTTTCTCAACCAGGAAAATCTTTTTCATCATTTGCTATCCAAATGTAGAGGGCGCTGTTGTTCATGTATTTTGAAAGTGTTCCATAAAGCAAAATACATTCAGCTAATAGTTTAGTATTTGTTTTTCAATGACTGCCTGTAAATTACAGTGGAAGTATTAACGTGCAAAGCCTGAATTTAAATTTAAAGTAAATGTTTATATACTAAGTCATTAAAGTTGTATTTGCCATCAAGGATATGTGTATTTTTAATCAACCCTGAGCTCTAACAAAACTTTAATCCATTTTAAACATCCTGATTATTAGATTCTATACAAATATTTCAATTTTTCGTGGCATAGTTATATAAATGAATGATCTTGTGCTTAGGAGATGCATGCTGAAAATTCTAGAGGTGTCATTTTCAAATATTTCAGAGAAAAAAAGAAGTAAATGTGAAAAAAATGCAAGTGTTTGTTAAATTACGCTTCCAACATTTTCTATATTTGAAATTCTTCAAAGTAAAATCTTGGGGGAAATATTCTAACTACTTAGCTCATTTTTAATTTCTATGACTATTTCTGTTAATTTTTTTTCTAAGTAAGCATACGTTTTAGAAGTATTTCACTGAGCATGCTAGCTTCTTTTTTGGCTAACTTTTAAAGCAGTCCTAAAACATAAAAGCTTATTTTGATTATATGACAAATAGAATATTTCTTTCATTTATGCATTGAGATAGAGCAGAGAAAAATAACTTTAAAATAAAAATTTATATTCACTCTTATTTTAAAAAATGTTTTTAAATGAGTATATAAAATAGTGATTGCTCTGTGTTTTCAACATTTTCTCCAATATGAAATCATTTGAGTTCACTTCTTTTGTTCTATGACATATGGTTGTTGTAAAGAATTTTAAAATAGATTTTAAAATGTAAGAAAATCAAAGTCAATCTTGTTCTAAATACAAAATTTAGGTAAGCCACTGTTATAACTTAAAAATTCAGTTTTTAAGTTCTAAAAATTTGAATGCAACTTTATATAGAAAGCATTGAATAAATGCTGCACATAACAAATAAGCACTTTACCAGAAATGACAAATACTATACAAGCATTAAAATTCCAGATTTAAAATGCATTAACTTATAAAACTGAAGCTAGACACTAAAAACAGATTATATTATTCTAATGTAGTTTTTATTCTTAATTCTTTACATTTAATGTAATGTACTTAGAATTAACCATTTCAAGTTTTCTTTCCATTGTTGTATATGTGCTACATCTAAATGTATTTTTTAAATATTTTTATATGATGACATATGCTGAATAAAGTTACGAAAAGGATATTCTCTCCAGTTAAGATTACATTTGAAATCATCCAGATTTTGAATATTTCTTTTTTGTTTATCTTATCAGGCACTATTGAAGCAGCAGTAATACCTCTCTTTTTCTTTGAAATTTAACTTGCAGAGAAAAAGAGGGAGAGAACTTGAGTGACTAGAATATGTAAATATATATTCCATGCATATCCATAAAACGAAATCACTAGAAAAACATAAATATAGCTTAAAGAAAAGTTCTGATTGTAACTCAGGCATAACTTTTCACCACTTCAAGTTATTTTAAAATCAAAACAACCATGGCAGAAAGCACAAGAAGAAAAAGCAGTTCACTATAATGGCTCGTAATTTGCTCTTTGAATAAGGTATCTGAAAGTTTGTCTGGTTAAACTGTATCTAATCTAGCACAAGTAGTCATTGTCTGATTTTTATGGTACCCATGAACATTCAAGAAGTTTTCCACCTCAAAAAACAAGGAGGTTGGGGTAGGGGACAGTAGGGGGGTAAGGCTGATCCATAACTAAGTAACAGTTGCCTTTTATGATTGGCAAGTTCTTTGGGACCAAGATGCCCCCCAGCCTGACTGATGAGGACGCTGAGATGCAGTTCGGCCCTGTCTTTATGTCAAATCACTGCCATCAAAACAATGGCTCATATTACATGAAAATCTTGTGCAAATGAGCCATAATGGGAGTGAATGACAATCTTGTAAGACCATGCAGCAGGGTCCTCCTTTGATCTGAAATACTGTTAATCTTTCAAACATAGCACACTAAGTATACTTGGCAAATCCTATATGAGAAAGTCCCTATAGTTTAGAGTCAGAGAAAAACAAGCTGTAAGTGAAACAGATACCAATAAAAAGTTCCCTACTGGCCATGGATTTCCATTTTCCTTGTCATTTTTTATTTTTGTGGTGGTGTTGTTTTGGTAGTTGTCGTTTTGGTTTAGTCTTTTTCAGAACATTTATATTTTACACTTCCTTACTGTAAAATTTCAGTTACAATTGTTTTACATATATTGGGTTGAATTTTATAACAGCTGATGTTGAAAATTACTTTGAAAAAAAACTTACAAGGGATATAATTTGAGAATGTGTGAAATTCCTTATTTATATGGGCTTTTGTCATTAATCATCATGGACTCAGACTGGTGGTTTACATGCTGTTATGCCAAAACATGAGAGAGGAGAGAACTTTCAAGCATGGTGTTTTCTAGAGTAAGAAAAGGGTGATTTAGGTGTTTCTATTTCTAAGGTGTTTTAAGCAACCATGGAAATATACCTCATGTGGAGTTATAGATCACCCTTTAGATAACAAAAGGCATTTTCTTTCACTCTCTAGTATCAAAATCAAATTGTCTGAGTAGCCAAATATGTAAGGCACATGGAGACTAACGCAAGCTGAGTCAATCACGGTAATTCAGTGCTGGTAGGAAATATGCCTCTTCAGTTGTGCTCTGCTTTTGAAGTGTTGCCTAAAAATCAGCCTTGGGCTTCAAAGAGAGAAGGATTATAGCCTTTATCCAGCAATTAATATGGCTGGAACTCAGAATGTCAGCGTCTAACCACGATCTTGGCCGAATAGGAGCATAGCAGGAATTCATTCTCCTTTAAGACTTGGAATAAATCATAAAAATGAATAAATAAGCAGTGAAATATCATGAATGTGTGACAGCAAAGAAAGGGGGAAAAAAATAAACCTGCTTGTTTTCTTGACATGCAGACAAGCCCTCTCCAAAAAAATGATGTCCCCAGTCCTTTCAGTCTTCTCCACCTAGAGCATTTTAATCTCCCACCAACTGTTTAACAGAGAGAAGTGCTATTAGAGAGAAAGCCATTCCTTTTGCTTCTAACAGATCAGATATCAACCTCTCCAAGGTCCTCCTCTGTCAGAGTTCAAGGGTTCAAAGATGGTCAGAATATCAAACACCAGAAAAGCAGCAGGATTTTGCAGGAAGAGTTTAAGGACATTAGGTTAGGCACATTAGGTTAGAGCAGTCAGAAGAGACACCCGTGCCAGGTTTCATTTTCATACTCGATCTCATTTTAAGTGCCTTCTGCCAATAGCTTAGGGTAGACGAGTGATCCCCTTCTGCTACTGGGTTACTGTAGAAGGCAAGTCCTTAAAATACCACACATTTCTACTTAATATTCTGGTATGTCGGAGGTCAAATATTAAATGACAAAATGTTCTCACCTTCATAACAATAGCTTATTTGGAATTACTCTTTCAACATGATGTGTGTAATTTGTTCTAAAGGCAAAAAGGTGTCATGTCATTTCTTCTAGGAGTTGTGAACAAAGATGAAGGACATCTCTAAGTTTGGGCAAGATTCTCTCTTAAACAAGGTAGACCTTCCAGAACAACCAAGCAATCTATCCTTTAAAATCATAGAGTTGTTGCTGCTTGTTTATTGACACATTTTTTTACTGACTCTGAGAAAAATCCATATGTATTTACAGAAGAGTGTGGCTTCTCATGACAGGCTAAACCATGTGTTTGATTAATAAGCAAAGTCTATTGCTCAGTACAGAGGTTTTTGTGTGAAGACACTTGAAGAATGAACTCCAGAAAATATAATATTAACAGAAAAGTTTAATATGTAATAAGCCTCTTTGATATCACATGCATTTTACCCTCAGATTCCACACATACAGAATTGAGATCACAAAGGCATTTATTTTTCTTGCATTTAAAATATATCCTGTATTACAGAGCTTTGTGTCTGATGCTCTTACAAATGGACTGATGGTGACTTTAGTTCCAAGAAAGTTGGAAAGAAGAGGAAAAGTTGGTTGATGGACTAAATCTCTAAGAGAAGATAAAGTGATATATTTGGCCTCCTTGTGTTAAAAATGGGGGCAAAATATGTGTTCATAAACTTAAGCAGGATTTTTCCCCCTCTTCTATTTTTGTCATCTTGCTTTTGAAAGAGTGACATTCCCATTCCTAGTTTAAGTATCAGAGAGCCCACCATGGCTATTTTTCCACAGAACAACAGGGTCATGAGTGTAAGCAAACATGAGTCAAAGAAGGATGGGGTCAAAGAAACAAAATTTGTCACCCAGGAAAAAGGAAACAGGAAGCTTGGAGCAAATCTGCTTTTAAGAGTTGATCAGGATGATTATTTTTTTAGATCGGCAAAGTTCTCTGATAACACCCATTATCCAGAAACTTGGGGTTTGGACAATGTCTACTGATACAAAGCATACCATGGAATGTCCCTATTATGATAGCTGTCAGTAGAGCTCAATTATTCTGTCCAAACTACTTAAAACTAGTTTCTAAAGAACCATAACCAATTTATGGTTTAATGTAAACTAGATCCACTCATACGGAGAAGGCAATGGCACCCCACTCCACTACTCTTGCCTGGAAAATCCCATGGATGGAGGAGCCTGGTAGGCTGCAGTCCATGGGGTCGCTACTAGCCAGACACGACTGAGCGACTTCACTTTCACTTTTCACTTTCATGCATTGGAGAAGGAAACAGCAACCCACTCCAGTGTTCCTGCCTGGAGAATCCCAGGGATAGGGGAGCCTGGTGGGCTGCCATCTATGGGGTCGCACAGAGTCGGACACGACTGAAGCGACTTAGCAGCAGCAGCAGCAGATCCACTCACAATCCCTATCCTATCCTTACCCTTATCAGTACCCCTCAAGAACCACACAGCTATAAATAAATATATGCCTGCCTGCATGCATGCTAGGTCGCTTTCAGTTCAGTTCAGTTCAGTTCAGTCGCTCAGTCATGTCCGACTCTTTGCGACCCCATGAATCACAGCACGCCAGGCCTCCCTGTCCATCACCAACTTCCAGAGTTCACTCAAACTCACGTCCATTGAGTCAGTGATGCCATCCAGCCATCTCATCCTCTGTCGTCCCCTTCTCCTCCTGCCCCCAATCCCTCCCAGCATCAGAGTCTTCTCCAATGAGTCAACTCTTCACATGAGGTGGCCAAAGTATTGGAGTTTCAGCTTTAGCATCAGACCTTCCAATGAACATCCAGGACTGATCTCCTTTAGGATGGACTGGCTGGATCTCCTTGCAGTCCAAACGACTCTCAAGAGTCTTCTCTTCAACACCACAGTTGAAAAGCATCAATTCTTCAGTGCTCAGCTTTCTTCACAGTCCAACTCTCACATCCATACATGACCACTAGGTTGCTTTAGTCACCTTCAGTTCTTTGCAACCTCATGTAGTATATCCTGCCAGGCTCCTTTGTCCATGGGATTCTTCAGGCAAAAATATTGGAGTGGGTTGCCATGCCCTCCTCCTGGTGATTTCCGGACCCAGGGATCCAACCCCATCTCTTATGTCTCCTACACTGACGGGTGGTTTCTTTACCACTCACTAGTGCCACCTGGAAAGTCCGTATATAAATATATACATAAGATATAAATATGACAGATGTGTAACAAGTCTATGTTTATTAAACAATATCTATATAACTGCATCACTACATCAAAATATTTTGTTGTGTAAAACTTTTTGTTATTGGTGTGCATACAAAATTAGTATTTTCCATAATAATAATATGCTGTGAAAAATACAAAAGTTTTAAAAAACAGGAAGAGAAAAAAATGTGATTACTGTGTCCTATAAAGCTGAAAAGGAAAAACCAGAGGAACCAGAGATCAAATTGCCAACATTCACTGAAATTGCCAACATTCACTGAAACATTCATTGAGAAAGCTAGGGAAATCCACAAAAACATCTACCTCTGTTTCATCAACTACACCAAAGCCTTTGACTACGTGGATCATAATAAACTTCGAAAAGCTCTTAAAAAGATGGGAATACTAGACCATCTTACCTGTGTCCTGAGAAACTTGCATGTGGGTCAAAAGCAACAGTTAGAACCCTGTATGGAACAGCTGATTGGTTCAAGATTGAGAAAGGAGAAAGACCAGGCTGTTTGCTGTCACCCTGTCTGTTTAATCTATACGCTGAGCACATCATGAGAAATGCCAGGCAAGTTACAAGCTGGAATCAATATAAGCAGGAGAAACATCAACAACCTTGGATATGTGGATGATACCACTCTAAGGGCATAAAACAAAAGGAACTAAAGAGCCTCTTGATGCAGGTGAAGGAGGAGAATGAAAGAGCCAGCTTAAAAATAATATTAAAAAAACTAAGATCATGGCATCAGGCCCCATTACTTCATGGAAAATAGAGGAGGAAAAGATGAAAGTAGTGACAGATTTCCTCTTCTCGGGCTCTAAAATCACTGTGGATGCTGACTGCAGCCATGAAATAAGAGGACATTGCTTCTTGGCAGGTGAGCTATGACAAATCTAGACAGTGACATTACCCTGACAACAAAGGTCTGAATAGTCAAGTCTATGATCTTCCCAGTGTTCACATACAGTTGTGACAGCTGGACCATACAGAAGGCAGAACACCAAAGAATTGATGCCTTTGAACTGTGGTGCTAGAGAAGATCCTGAAAGTCCCTTGGACAACAAGGAGAATAAACCAGGAAATCAACCCCGAATACTTGTTGGAAGGACTGATGCTGAAGCTGAAACTCCAATATTTTGGTCATCTGATGCAAACAGCTGACTCAGTGGAAAAGTCCCTGATACTGGGAATGATTGAGAGCAGAAGGAGAAGAGGTCATCAGAGAATAAGATGGCTGGCTGGCATCACCAATGCAATGGGCATGAATTTGGAAAAATTTTGGGAGATGATGAGGAAGAGACAAGGCCTGCCACAGTCCATGGGGTTGCAAAGAGTCAGACATGACTGGTCTACTGAACAACAACAATAAAGCTGAAATTTCTACAGGGTCCTTAACACTTTCCTTTTTATTTTTATTTCGTAAACTCATTTGTAAGTCTTCTTGTCTAGTATTTAAAATTTTTATTCATTTAATCTTTTACATGGGTTCAAACTGTTAAATAAGGAGTGAAAATTCTTCTTCTTATCCCTCTTTCCATTTTTCTCTTATCTAGACAGATAATTTTTAGGGTTTTTTCACAGTCTTTATGTATATACAAGAAAGATAATCAACCACTTTAGCCCCTCTGAAACTCGCAGCTCTTCCTTCTTTCCTTCCTCTTAGTCTCTTGCTTCATTGTTATGGCAATGCCCTCTTTTTCCCATTCATCTACTAACTTACTCCACGTGCCTCCATCTTTTCCTTTTTCCTCCTCTAACAATAGAAAATATATATATATTTTTCCTAGTCCAACTGTTCTACACCTGTTCTACACAGGTTAGGCACTATTTTTCGCACTGACTCAAAACTTCACTCCTCAGTTCCCCACTTTCTTTTCTTGCATCTCCACTGTTGACTTCTCAAGATTCTCAAGCTATTTATATTTAAATAATTAAAATTAAAAATTTATTTCCTCAGTTCCACCAGTTACACTGCATGTACACGGTAGTCACAAGTGGCTAGTGACTACTGAGCTGCTTACATGCAAAAAATATCAGATATACCATTAACAAATATTTTGTCCCTTTCAGTAGGTTGCCTTTTCATTTTGTTGCTGGTTTCTTTTGCTGTACTAAAGCTTCTAAGTCTAATTATGTCCTATTTGTTTATTTTTGCTTTTATTTCTTTTGGTTTTGGCAAAGATTCCCCCCCCAAAATTTACTACAATATAAGTCAAGGAGTGTTCTGCTTATGTTTTCCCCTAGGAATTTTCTATAGTTCACTTCTGATTTGTTTTTGACCTTTGTAATAAAGTAATTAAGTCTTTCCTCAAATGTCTGGAGAGTCTTAGCTCTTCATTCATATTTAATAGTGAGTTCCGAAGAAATTGATCACAGGAAATCTCCCAGAACACAACTGCTAGAAAGACATTATAGGTCCATTGAGCCAAATGGTGATTTATCCCTGTCTTTCTCTGAGACTCTACCTCTGCTTTCCTATAGCGACATCAATATCTTCTCAAAATGACAGTATCAGCCCTGGATTCATAGGATCACCTAATTTGGTTCCCCACAGCTAAATGGCTCAATCTCCATATCTCAGTCCCATTACTTGGAAGAATGAATCTGATTGGCCTGGTCAAGTCAACTTTTGTGGTCAGTGGTCATGAGAGACTTAGTTGGTCCATGAAAACTGCCATTTCTCAGACTACTAGAGCTGGAAAGGTTCTTTTAGAAAGAAGCATGGAAATCTGGAGAAAATTATTAACCTCTCTTACACAGCAATTGAAAAATTCCAGATAGTTTTGAGAGCACACTAGCCAACAAATGAGTTGAACCAGTCTACAATGGCAGGTATGGGTTCAAAGACTGGCATGAACCATGACTCAAACTTCATTGAAGTTGTTTTAATCTCAGTTTACTATTGATTTGGCAAAACAATAAATGCAAAGGACAATCATCAGGTTAAAGATATAACTCAGTAGATGCAGTTCCCTTTGCCTTCCTAGGTCCTCAAAGTTTCGTCAAAATTTCAAAGGATTTGGTAGCACTCACAGAGTAAGGAACCAGGTAGATTAGCAAATTCTATAACCTCAGTCTCAGGCTCACTTTTATTTATTTATTTTTTTTAGTGGCTGGAAGAGAATCATATCTGCACTTTCCTTGACCATGCAGGAAAAAATAATGTGCTTACCTCATATTTTGCATGATATATTCCGTATTATCATTAGGCCTACTGGAACCACAATATGNCACAGAGTAAGGAACCAGGTAGATTAGCAAATTCTATAACCTCAGTCTCAGGCTCACTTTTATTTATTTATTTTTTTTAGTGGCTGGAAGAGAATCATATCTGCACTTTCCTTGACCATGCAGGAAAAAATAATGTGCTTACCTCATATTTTGCATGATATATTCCGTATTATCATTAGGCCTACTGGAACCACAATATGTAATATAAATGAGTGAAGAAACTGTACAACAAGGTCTATAAAAGGGCAAGAACCCTGAATAATGATAACTGACACCCAGCCTCTGCATAGGTAACACCCACACCCAGCCTAGAAAACTAGGATAGGAGAGATTGTTAATATGTGAAGAAACTGGTATTTAGTACTAGGTGACTATATTCTTGCAAAATAGATGTTTTTCTTTATTTTCTGTTTTATAGAAAAAGTCAGAAATCAAATTTCTAAGTGATATTTCTGGACTTAAAAATGTTGGCAATTAATCAAGAATTTTTAACACTCCCTGCTGGTCAAATGGAACATACCTACTGATAGAGACAGGCCTGCATACAGCTACTTTGTGAATCTATCTGCACATAGCTTAACATACATACACAGATACCTTATGCAAATCTAATTATTCCTCCAGGCAGAATCCAATACAATCAAGAAAGAGGAATTTATCCTCATACACCAACTTTCCACAAAATCACAAAATGTTAGAATAGGAAAAAATATTGGAGTTCAGTGACCACAACTTCATTATTTTATAGATAACATAGTTGATGTCTAAAGAGATTTAACAACTTTGTTCAAAGCTTTAAAGATAGTAAAATATAAGTATGTCAATATTTTTGGATTTTCTTTGAAGGGTGGTAAGATTCCTTGAGTTCTAAGATATAATTCATGGCAAGGCATCACAGCTCCACAGGCTTTCTAGCTCAATCTTATTTTAGTCTGAACCATAATTCATCAAAAAGCTTTATTTAAATTCCTTTCACAAAACCAACCAAAATTTTTTAATATGCCATCCAGAAGGTTTGATGTAACTAAAACATATAACAGTGGTGTGATTATGCTGCAATAAATAATATCAATGTTAGTCTTTACACACTATTGGCAAGGCACGGCTCTTTAACTCCCCTCTACTTCACTTTATACATGGAACTGGTAAAATGCTATATTTATTTCAGGGTGCATTTGCCTCGGTAATTTGCAAACTCCAACTCTGGTTCTTATGCCCAGATTTTTTTTTTAGCTCTTTTGACTTCACACATTGAAATTTATGGTGCATTTCACAGTGTTCCCTGCTGTGGGCCTCATCGGGTCCTGGCTGCCAGGCCACTAGGAAACAAGAAATGAATGCTGGAACACCCCGTGGCTGTTCTTAACTAAAGAACTGCAAACATGACCAAAGTTCCCTGCAAATCCTCCTAGATTGTCAGAAGAAAAATGGTAACAAGCTGCAGCCATTCAATGAAGCAATATTTTCCTTATTACTTGCAACGTCTTTTATTTAGCCTCAACAGTATCATATTTGAAATGATTTCATGACTGGGGGCAATACCCGGTAGCCATCTGTTCTCTCCAATTAGCTGTCAGATGAGTAGAATGTTTTTAGTCAATGTTTTAAAATTACTTTAAAATATCAACGAATTCAATATTTGTTCGCGCCATTAATGAGGAATATTTTCATGTTTTCACCCCAAACAAAAAGCTCAGTTTTCCAACAATCCAATATTATCTCCGTAGTCTCTGGTGCAAATGGGTGGATTCTGACTTTAAAAAAAAAAAAAAGGAAAGGAAAAAAAGAAAAAATGAAAGTGGCAAAAATGTAGAGAGCTTCCTTTGTACTTGCAATTTTTAAGAGTATATCTTTAATTTAGAGATTTCTGCCTACCCACCACTGCAAGCCCCTTCAGGGCGATGATCTATCAAGTTCTGACTCTCTCAAACTGTTTGTGCCCAATTCCTCATCGATCACATTCACACTTGCTGCACTTTCAACCAGAGAGCCAAGAAACAATAATTTTCAATTAAGANTGGCGTGCTGCGATTCATGGGGTCACAAAGAGTCGGACATGACTGAGCGACTGAACTGAACTGAACTAGGTTGGTCATAGCTTTGCTTCCAAGGAGTAAGCATCTTTTAATTCCATGGCTGTAGTCACCATCAGCAGTGATTTTGGAGCCCAGAGAAATTAAGTCTGCCACTCTTTCCCCTGTTTCCCCATCTATTTGCCATAAGTGACAAATATTCATCACAGTATTACATTTACATTACTTGGTCAACTATTAAAAAGCAAAGTGAGAATAAGAAAGAAAGGCAAAGTAGGATAAAAAAGAAACTAATTTTGTGTCTACCCTTAGCTATTTCATTTAAGATAGCAAAAAACATTAGAAACAAGCTTATTGTTTCAATGGTAATATATCAGGATTCTTTTTTGAAATAGTTGGTCTTTAGTGAAACTTATTTTCAACTGTCTTAAATTTATTCATACAGATGCTAAATAATGTTTTATTTCTTATTTTTTATTGTCACAAAAGTAATATAAAACATACTATTTTAACCACATTTAACTGAAGGCTTCAGTGGCATTAAGTACATTCACATTGTTGTGCAACTCTCACCAGCATCCACCTCCCAATTTTTTCACCTTCCTAAACTGAAACTATCCTTATGAAACCTAAGTTCCAATTCCCCCATCCCACTCCTCTCCCCCAACCCCGGCCCTTGACATCTACCAATAGTTTCTGACTCTATGAATTTAATTGTCCTAAGTACCTTGTATAAGTAGAATCAAGCAGTATTTTCAACTTCATACATAGTATGTACATATGTCAATCCCAGTCTTCCAGTCCTTCCCACCTTTCCCTTTCACTGGAATAAAGCATCTTAACGACAACTCTCCAATACATTTACATTCTACCCTATGTCCAGAATTGTCTTTCTAAAGTACAGATTTAATCGAGCTTCTACCCTATTTGGGCTTCCTCTGTGGCTCAGCTGGTAAAGAATCTGCCTGCAGGTNCCTTCCCACCTTTCCCTTTCACTGGAATAAAGCATCTTAACGACAACTCTCCAATACATTTACATTCTACCCTATGTCCAGAATTGTCTTTCTAAAGTACAGATTTAATCGAGCTTCTACCCTATTTGGGCTTCCTCTGTGGCTCAGCTGGTAAAGAATCTGCCTGCAGGTGGGAGACCTGGGTTTGATCCCTGGGTTGGGAAGATCCCCTGGAGAAGGGAACAGCTACCCACCCCAGTATTCTGACCTAAAGAATTCCATGGACTGTATAGACCATGGGTTCGCAAACAGTCAGACATGACTGAGCAACATTCACTCATACACTATTTTACAATCTTTAACACATATCCATCTCCTTACCACCTAAATTTATGTTTGGGGGCCAGTAGATGGCTGGAAGTTTCTCTGAAAGGTCAAATTTCAAGTCCCACTCCAGAACCACTGAATCAAAATCTGCTTTTAAAACAAAAACATGTCCAAAGTGAACTGTGTGCACACTGAAGTTTGACAAGCTCTAAAGACTAGTAAAGACAAGCTCATTATTATTTCTCTCTCATCTTGCTCTACTAGGCTTATTTCCAGCTAATTCTTCACTCCCAAGTTGTGTCCCTACCCATGCCAGCTGACTTAGAACAAGCCAGCGATTTCCTGTATTTCCATATGTTGTTTTCTCTTTCTTGGCTGGGCTGCCACATATTCACCTGGTGATTCACCAGGTAAATTTCTCAATACAGCTTATTCTCGTTGTCTTTGAAGCAAGATCTCCCCAACTCTGCAGGTGGAATTAGAATCTTTTTCTTCTTGCTTACAAGGCTCTAATTTAAGAGTTATCAAATTGTACTGTAAATAGTATTCACTTTTCTGCTTTTTATTTAGGCTGTGCACTCCTTGAGAGCAAGAGATGCATCTTAGTAAATCCTATGCTCCTTTCTAGCAATATTTTAGATATGAAGAAATTAAGTCAACAAATTCTTTATGAGTGCTGGACAAAAGGCCTAGATGAGGCCATACTTAAAGGCAATGTTTTCCTTTTACAAGGGTGTACTTGAAAGCTACACATTTTAAAGCACTATATTGTGGTTATTTATTGATTCCTCTGTTTGTAGTGGAATAAGA
>SJYA01000224.1:310612-329368 GCA_006410615.1 Neotragus moschatus
ATTTTTAATAAAAGTATAAACAAATGATATTTTGAACACAAACTTGATGTTCAATAAATGATTTCTAAATAAGAGGATTAACTAATTTGCATTTTTAGTATTACTTTCAAAGTCAACCCTGATTGACTTATATAAAGTAAGATACAAAAAAGAGTTTAGCACAGTGTTAGCATAAAGTCAGTGATCAATAATAAATATATGCTCTTTCTACCAGACTCTCTTCTTGTTAACTTAAATCTCTCATGCTGTAATTGAATTCCCATTGCCTTTGTTCAAAGCTTAGGGAAATAAAAAATTAAAAATCTAAAATTAATCACTAAATTTCATCTTAGTTCAAAGGTAACAGAGCATCAACAAATAAAATCTTTATTAATTTTTAAATTTCTTTTGCCAAACTACTGATGAAGCACCAATGCAGAGTTTCCTGTTGTTTTTATTTTTGTTCTGTTGTTAAGAACATAAAAAGAGAATTTTATAATACGATTTTATTTATATATTTATATTTATATAGAGAGAGTAGAATATTATTCAGCAATAAAAAAGAATGAGCTACTTATATATGCAACATATAATTAACATATAATGTAATCTCAGAATAATAATGCTTAGTGAAACAAACCAGAAACAAAGAGGCTATATACTGTATGATTCCATTTATTAATATATGATATCATTCTGGCAAAGGAAAAAGTAAAGGGACAAAAATCAGATGAGGTGCCTGAGGTCATGCAAGGGGATTGAGTACAGAGGAGCATGAAAGAACTTCCTTAGATGATGGATATGTTCTGTAACTCAAATGTGACAGTGGTGGTTACAAAAAATATAGCTATAGATATAGAGAGATACATCTGTATGTATATGCATGTTTAAAAGCACTGAAACATCTCTTGGGTCAGCCAAAAAGTTTGTTCAGGTTTTTCATAGCTTACAAAACACCTGAACAAATTTTTGGCCAACCCAATAAAAAAGGAGAATTTTACCAGATGGCACAGTGGTATATAATCCACCTGCCAGTGCAAGAGACACAAGAAACATGAGTTTGATCCCTGGGTCAGGAAGGTAGAAGGGAACAGCAACCCACTCCAGTATTCTTGCCTGGAGAATTCCATGGACAGAGGAGCCTGGGTTCACAATAGTCCATGGGTTCACAAGGAGTAAGACATGACTGAGTTACTGAGCACACATTACTACATGTAAATTATATCATAATAAATCTGATTAAAAGGCTAATGATTAGTTGTTATAAATTTGAAGCATATATAGATGAGGCTACCACAGCAACAAATCTCTTCTACAGATTGAGTTCCATATAAACTAGAACAGTTATTTCCATATATCAGTAACGGACTTGGCTACTGTAATAAAAATAATTACATAAACTTTTCTATCTACATTCTGTAACCCCAGAAGAAATCTCGTATCTTTCCCATTTTCATAGAACGCCACTAAAGTTCCAGTGCTAAAAGAACAATGGAAGCTGAATGGCCTCACAAACTTAAAGAGTTCAACAAAGTACTTCCCCACAGTGCCTAAGAAGAGAAGGCAGACTGCTAGGCTATACCTACCATCGCCACACCAGAGCAAAAATTAAAATAATAATAATATTAACAATGAAATGGGAGGGATTAAGGAAGATCACTGCAAGAGTGGCTTCTTCACTCCTCTTACCTAAAGCCAGATAAGAAGGATTCTGACCAAAGCTCTTAAAGACTGTCAGGGGGAAATCTGACATCTCACTTCCATTCGAACTTCTGTTTATAAGGTGGATTAGTATGGCTGCCCTGGGGAAGGAGGACTGGAGCGAGGCAGCAGAGCAGCTTGCGCTCCCACTGTGTGACATGGTAAGCCTGTGTGAGTGGCCTGCAGATCAAGTGAACCATAGAAGACAGCTGGGTTTGGACCATTTTGCAATCTGGAGAACGCTCCTTCTAGATGATGAAATCTCAGGAGCTTCTCAAGGTGCTCTGCCTGGAGAAAAAGCTGAAAGAGGCAGTGAGGGAACTGTTCACATCAGAGTAGTCCTTCCCGTTTAGAAACTGTGCGGGAGAGGGACCTCCTGCATGACATCCAAGTAAACTTAAGCACAAGCATCCTGCAGGCATCCAAAACCAAGAGAGGATGGCTAAGTAGAGAGCTCTTTGCTTTCTCTCCATCCTATATCCTCACCAGGAAGAGACATAGAGCCCAGAAAGGAAAGCAGAGCAGAGCAGGTAATGTCTCCCTCATAGGTGTACCTCTCTCAGACTAAGAGATATTATGAGTAAATCTTGAAATGAATTTGAAATCTAAATTTTACTCTGGAATTTACTGGATCAAATGTTGGAAAACTTAAAAGGAACTGGGGGGACTTCCCTGATGGTCCAGTGGTTAGGACTCAGAACTTCCAATGCAGATGGTACAGGTTAAACTCCTAGTCAGGGACATAAGATTCTGCATGCTGAGCAGCCAAAAAAAAAAAAAAAAATTAAATTAAATAAATAAAGTGTACAACTTGAAAAATTTCAGACAGACATTTTAAAAAGTAACTGGAAAGCTAGGAGTTCCATCTGAGATACTGTTTAGAAAGAGAAAAGTCAAATTCTTAATACCATGTTTGAAGGTTACTATTAAAAAGTCATCCTGTTCGCCTGAGGTTTCTCATTGAGAAAACACTGATATAGAAGCTTCATGAAATTAGAAAGTGTCCACATTAGTAAATGGGTGTTAGTGGCTTGAAGTATAATTCTGGAGACAAGAGTAAAGCACTTTTAAGAAACATAATATCACAAATAATCTTGATGGCACAAAGAAGAATATTGTGCAAGTTAATGAGGAGTTTGGGATTGACATGTACACACTGCTACATTTAAAATGGATAACCAACAAGGACCTACTGTATAGTGCAGAGAACTCTGCTCAATGTTATATAAAAACCTAAATAGGAAAAGAATTTGAAGACAAATACATAGTGAATGTATGTATGTACAACTGAATCACTTGCTGCACACCTGAAATTAATACAACATTGGTTTTTGCTATGTGGGATCTTAATTCTCCAACCAGGGATTGAACCCATGTCCCCCACATTGGGATCATGGAGTCTTAACCACTGTACCTCCAGAGAAGTCCCTAACAAAACATGGCTAATCAATTACACTTAAAAAAATATTAATATCTGTATCAACAATTCTAAACCAAAATCTGATTCAGTAGTCTACATTTAAGTAAAAAGAAATTTTAAGAATACCTTAATAAACTTATTTTCCTTTAATTTTTCTGTTTATGAATTCACAGAAATCATATATGATATTTTTAAACTATGAGTAAATAGATACAAAAGAAAGAACTCTTTACATAAGTTTAAAATAAAAAGATATAAAAATAAGAAATCATGTCATCATTTAATTGACTTATTCCCTGGTGTTTAGGATGGTAAAAGTATCTGCCTACACGCAGGAGACCCAGGTTTGATCCCTGGGTTGGGAAGGTATGACCTAAATCAAATCCCTTACAATTACACAGCAGAAGTAAGAAATAGATTTAAGAGACTAGATCTGATACACAGAGTACCTGATGAAGTATGGATGGAAGTTCATGACACTGTACAGGAGACAGGGATCAAGACCATTACCAAGAAAAATAAATGCAAAAGAGCAAAATGGGTGTCTGAGGAGGCCTTACAAATAGCTGAGAAAAGAGACAAGAAAATGAAAGATATACCCATTTGAATGCAGAATTCCAATGAATAGCAAGGAGAGATAAGAAAGTCATCCTCAGTGATCAGTGCAAAGAAATATAGGAAAACAATAGCATGGGAAAGACTAGAGATCTCTTCAAGAAAATTAGAGATATCAAGGGGAAAAGAGATCCCTTCAAGAAAATTAGCGATACCAAGGGAAAATTTCATGCAAAGATGGGCACAATAAAGGACAGAAATGATATGGACCTAACAGAAGCAGACGATATTAAGAAGAGGTGGCAAGAATACACAGAACTGTATGAAAAAGATCTTAATGACCCAGATAACCACAATGGTGTGACTACTCACCTAGAGCCAGATATCCTGGAATGTGAAGTCAAGTGGGTCTTAGGAAGCACCACTATGAACAAAGCTAGTGAAGGTGATGGAATTCCAGTTAAGTTATTTCAAATCCTGAAAGATGATGCTGTGAAAGTGCTGCAATCAGTATGTCAGCAAATTTGGAAAACAGCAGTGGCCACACAAGACTGGAAAAGGTCAATTTTCATTCCAATCCCAAAAAAGGCAATGCCAAAGAATGCTCAAACTACCTCACAATTGCACTCATCTCACACGCTAGTAAAGTAATGCTCAAAATTCTCCAAGCCAGTCTTCAGCAATACGTGAACTGTGATCTTCCAGATGTTCCAGCTGGTTTTAGAAAAGACAGAGGATGATTCCTCCAGTTCCNTGTTCCCTTTGTATCTCTGATTTTCTTGAAGAGATCTCTAGTCTTTCCCATTCTGTTCTTTTCCTCTATATCTTAAGATCCCCTAAATTCATTCACTTCTCTTTTGAACAAAATGCCTTCATCTCCTCTACCCATAACCTAACTGGTCTAGCCCATCCACTCAAAATCTGTTCTTTACAGCAGCTAGAGTTAATTTTTTAATTGCCAATCTTATCATGGCATCCAATGTTTAAAATACCTATTAAGTATTCTCCACTGATCTCAAAATAATTGTAGGTCTACAAGGCCCCTAGAAATCTCTACCAAGTTTCATCTCTCACTTCCTCTTAGCAGTCCAGCCACTTGGAGGTTACATTACAGCCAATTGTATCATGTGCTTAGTCACTTAGTCGTGTCCAACCTCATAGACTGTAGCCCACTAGGCTACTCTGTCCATGGTTATTCTCCAGGCAAGAATACTAGAGTGGGTTGCCATGCCCTCCTCCAGGAGATCTTCCCAATCCGGGGATCAAACCCAGGTCTCTCACATTGCAGGTGGATTCTTTACTGTCTGAGTCACCAGGGAAGCCTAATTGTGTCATGCTTCTTTGACACAAAGGAGCCACAAAGTCTTTGGCAGATAACGTTCCTTCAGATGAATGTGTGTTTCAGTAATGTCCCTTTTTCAACCTTTCCCTTAACTTAACATCTATTCATTCTTTACATTTCACTACAAGTATCATAAGGAAACCATTCTCGATCCTACTTCAAGTTAGGTCTTCTTATCTTCCACTCTTTTAGGGTAATATGCAATTCCTTCTAGCACTTAAATAATAATTTTATATTTATTCATGAGAGTTTCTAACTCTCCCAGGAAACTGTAGGCTCCCGAAAGGTAAGGAGTCTCTGTTTTTGTCGTGTTATATATCTAGAACCCAGCCCAGAGCCTGACAAATGGCAGACATTCAATAAATACTTCCATTTGATGGTTAAACAACTTGTATAAAGAGTGGCACTGATGATGACCTAATAACCATAGCAAAGTGTGAAATATCTTTGTTCTCTACTTCTTTATGTCCAAACACACAAGGTCAAGGTACTTTCTGCATCAAAACTGACAGTGACATTTGCTTTTCCATCCATTCATTCCCTTTCTGATGTTTTCTTCTCCCTAGTGGTATCTTCTGCTCTCTATACACCCAGTGCCTTCTTTTATTTCTAACCCTCACAAGATTTTTATTTAGTTAGTTAACAAATAAAGTAAGTCCTGGCTATATTCAAAGCATTGTGCTACATACAGAGTATAAGGAAATGAATAATAGTAACTCTCACTAAGAAATAAAAATGGCATAACAGTTGGCAGTAACTACTGTATGCATATCACCTGCCAGTCACCATTCTTGATGATATACACATAAGGCTGAGATAAGATGTTAAGTACAGCACACACCCATGAGCAAGCAGGAACTTAAGGGCCAAATCCTCAGCAACCAGCCTATCTTGATCTTCTCATTTCCTCTATTCCCTCCTGGTAACTTTATTTAGGGGTGACCCAATGCAGACAAAGAGACAATTTAACAGGAATGTATTAAAAGCCATTTGTAGTTCTGGCCAGACTCCCTGCCCTACCAGAACATCTTCTCAGAAGGAAATGGCAAAGGAATCAATCAGAAAGCACATATCAGGCATTTGTTTAAGTTGTCAGTCATTTGTTTAAGTTAGTCATGTCTGACTCTTTGTGACCCATGGACTGTAGCCTACCACGCTGCTCTGTCCATGGGATTCTCCAGGCAAGAGTACTGGAGTGGACTGCCATTTCCTTCTCCAGAGAGATAAGTTTAAGACAGTCTTCAAATTGTGATTTTGAGAACTACAGATTGTCATACAGTCTGTTAGTCTCCTGCTTTTAACTAACACTGGTGTAAGAATAAAACAAGTACTGGAATAACTCAGATTTAGAAAGTTCCTGTATCTAGTATCATGGATCAGATAGCCAAATCATGACTGTGGAGCCTTCAAGCTAACCTGGGACTAAGAACCAGCAGGAAAACTAAGGTTACCAGGGAGAAGTACCTCCTTCTAGAACCACAGAGTATCTCCAATAATACAACACTGCATGGTGGGAGGGGGGACTGTAATAATATTATATTCATGATAGGTGAGAAAACTAAGACTTACAGATCATCCAACAAATAAGTGAGAGATAATTCTTTCTTCTGTATTTAAAGCCCACATCTTTTCCACTATACTATGTAGTTGCATAGTAGGAAGAAATAAGGACATTTTCAAACAGTAAGGAACATAAAATCGGTAGATCCAGGCTGTAGATTTTACGGGACAGGAAGAGTCCTTCTGATAGGTCCCTGGGGAAGACAGCTTGGAGCAGTGTAAAAAGGATGTTCTTGGGCAAAGGTGCCAGTTGCAGAAACAGTTACACAATTAAACTGAAATAGTTGCTGTGTGCAGGGGAGAGGTGCTGAAAAGTTACATGGGAACTGACATGTAAAAGATTCTAGGAGCTAAAATCAGGGTTATCATTGGGGCCCTATGATTTCTCTCCTTAGATTCCAACAGGACATAGCTAATTAATTGGCTAAAGACTTGTAATTAGAATTTGCCATTACAATACATCATTTGCTGGGCTCCTTGTATCCTGAATGTTGAATATTTCTTCTTACTTTTGACTCTAACTCCTTTTCTAAATGTAGATCAATCAATTTTCCCATTATAATTTTAAGTTAATTACACTATAACATAAGTTGTGAGCAAATAATACTATAACATAAGTTGTGAACAACTTTCAGTCTTCGGTGACGAGGCAGTCAGTGGAAATACACGAAAGGTACAGAGATAACTGAAAAAGAATGGTATAAGTTTGGCAAACTGGATAATACACTTCCTATATAAGGGATTCAAACTAAAACTTTGCATAAACATGTATTTATCTATAAGTTTGTGCTACAAATTACCTGGATGCAACATCTGTGTTTATATATAAATACAGTGTTTGCTAACATTACTAAGGATACATTATACACTGTTTTGGCTGCTTTACATTTATTAATTAATTTAAACCTTACAACCACCCCATGGATTGGGAAACTTAGAAGCATCGTCATTTCACAGACAAGAAAACTGAATTCAGGGAGGTTAAATAACTTACCCAAGGTCACTTAGAGTCAAAATTTGAACTGATCCTCTGGCTCCAGCAGATATGGTCTCAAGTATAAGACTTATACTATGGTCCATAGTATAAGTCTGGACTTCAGAGTGTGTGCGTATGTACTAAATCACTTAGTTGTGTCTGACTCATTGTGACCCTATGGACTATAGCCCCCCAGGCTCCTCTGTCTAAGGGATTCTCTAGGCAATAATACTGGAGTGGGTTGCCATGCCCTCCTCCATGGGATCTTCCTGACCTGAGGATTAAACTTCATGCCCCTTATGTCTCCCACTTTGGTGGGTTCTTTACCACTAGTGCCACCTGGGAAGCCCCAGACCTCAGAGAGTGCTTTCAAAGTGGATGACTGTTCTTGATCATAAAAGAATTAGGAGCAAATGTTCATGAAACCTGTATCTCAGCCAATTTGACCATAAAAAACTACAATCAGTTAAACACATTTATTGGGTTCCTAGTATGCTCAAAGTACTGGACATCACCCATGTAGGCTTCCTAACCAAAGCCAGGAAAACAAACCTGTGTGCTTGCAACCTAACCATCCAGTGCTATTTCATGACTAAATTTACTGGATATCACTCGACATTATTCAGGTACAAGCAAAAAGAAGCATCTAATTGAATCAAATTACCAGTCAACAAAACATAGAAATTCCATTTAAAAGTTATTGGTGTAAGACAGACATTTGGTTGTTAGTAGGACATAAGAGGAGCTTGCCAGGTGGCACTAATGATAAAGAATCCACAAGCCAATGCAGGAGACTTAACAAATGTGGGTTCTATCCCTGGGTCAGGAAGATACCCAGGAGGAGGGAATGGCAACCCATTTCAATCTTCATGCCTGGAGAATCCTATGGACAGAGGACTATGGCAGGCTATGGCAGGCTACAGTCTATAGGAGTAAGGTAACCCTGGCCCTTGTTACCCAAATTAGTCTAGACTCTAGAGCAGTGTTTCTCAAAGCCACCTGTTTCACCATCACTAGGAGTAATTGTTGAAAACCCAGACTTATATATAACCCTGCAATGTCAGAAAATTTTTCAATGGAACTCAGGGACCTGAACATTTAATAACCCCTCAGTATTTCATAGTCTTAAAAGTTTGAGACCTACCAGTGAGACAAAGGATGAGAAAGAAACTTTAATCACTTTTAGGAAATGTTGAGGTCTATAAAAGAGCTAGTCATACTCTCCAAAGATAACTTCATGCTCTCTAAAATTAGAAACTGTAGGTTCATGTGTGCTCCGAATGCAGATCACCATATTTTTTTCTAGCTTTTTAAAAAATTAATTTATTTATTTTAATTGGAGGCTAATTACTTTACAACATTGTGGTGATTTTTGCCATACATTGACATGAATCAGCCATGGGTGTACAATGTGTTCCCCATCCAGAACCCCCTCTCACCTCCCTCCCCATCCCATCCCTCAGGGTTATCCTGGTGCACCAACTTTCAGTGCCCTGTTTCATACATCAGATCACCATATTTTAAAATACAAAAATATCACTGTTGTTTGAAAAAGTATAACACTGAATAATTTAACTCTCTAGGATTTACATTTAAATTCAAATTTCTAGAGAAATGTGTCAGAATTCCATTCCTCTGCAACTAACAGCAACAAAGCCAAAGTGTTTTAGACAAATAACTACTTTTGCCTGTGTAACAATAAGTCCAAAGACAGGCATCTGCAGGCAATGGTCCAGAGTTTCAACTTTGCCATAAGTAAACTCCCTGATTTTCTGTTCTTCCATTCTTAACACACACCCCTGTTGCCTCATGGTCACAAAATGGCAGCTTTTGCTCCAGCAAAGCACTGAAGTCAGTAAAAAGAAGGAAAGAGAGAAGGGTAATGCCACCTGTGTAGGTCTGAACATCCTCAAAGCAGATATCAACTTTCACTTATCTGAGTTTTATCACAAGATCACAGCATCAGAAGCTGAAAAATGATAAACAAAATGGCCATGAATGGTCTAGAGCAGAAGTCAGCAAACCACATCCCAGTCTCATGGGCCAAATGCTGCCTGCTGTCTGTTTTTATAAATCAAGCTTTATTGAAACAACCAGACACATCATTTTTTATATATAAGCGCTTTCACATTACAATAACAAAGCTGAGTAGTAATTACAAGACAAGCCTTCTGGCCCACAAAGCCTAAAATATTTACTATTTGATCCTTTGTAGTAAGTCTCTGGGTCCTGGATTTATACTATAACAATCCATCACATGTATCTGAGAACATCACTGTATTAGGGTTCTGCTGGCAGATATAAATATTGGGCAGGCAATCCCTGGCATTTGCCATACTATGCACTCTCTAATAACATTCTTGTTTATTTGCCCCATCTGCAAAAACCAGGAGTGCGCATGCTCAGTCATTAAGTCATGTCCAACAGTCACGACACCATGGACTGTAGCCGCCAGGCTCCTCTGTCCATGGGACTTCTCAGGCAGAACACTGGAATGGGTTGCCATTCCCTTCTCAATAGTATCTTCCTGACCCAGGGATCAAACCTGAGTCTTCTGCATTGGCAGGCAGTTTCTGTACCGCTGAGCCACTAGGAAAACCTGTAAAAAACAGGTGCTCCTAATAAAGGTGTATCTACCTCAAGTTCTTTTTAATATTAACTGTGAAAAAAATGTGAAATATTTAGAACAGTTCTACGACTTAGGCTCAATAATACTAGCTATTACTGCTGCTATTTACATGACACCTCCTTTATTAGCCTTTCACTTTCTTAAACTGTTCCCCTGAATTGCCTTTGCCATCAGCAACTAATGAGAGTCATTTTTATTTAAGAATTGTAATTACAAGATTTGTGTTTGTCTAATAGGTTTCCTATCATTAGGTTATAGAAATACGGACTTGAAAGCACATTCTAGATATGTTTGGATTAATTAAAAGTTCTAGATCCCACAAATTGACTTTACATATTTATCAGATATTACCTATCATCAAATGTAAAAACTTCTTCACTTGTTTTACATATACATTACAGTGATGATGCATTATTAGAAATTGTCTCTAAAGAAAATTAATGTTTTTATGGGACCTCTTCCATGTATGCTGCTATTTTCCAATAGGGTTTCAATTAGGCCTCAGATAAATGTTTTGGTAAGTAACATTTAGTCTTTAAAGTTATCCTAAAAGCAGGAAATGCCAACTTGCAAGAAGGTATTTAGGTATAAGAGGCCAAAACAGCTGTGATATAATTTCTCAGTATGTGCATGGATTCCTCATTCCTCATAGTTGAGGAAGAAATATTATCTTAAATGTTACCTTCCTTATGAAATAAATACAAAATGTGTTACTAATAAAGCATTAGGAAAAGTTATTTTTAAATATGAAAACATAATCATAGAAAGCTAATGTATTGTATGTTTTTTCTTCAATCTACAGCACTAAGTTTTGTATTAAAAAGACATGGAGATCTACTTTCACAACATAATTTGAAACACAGAGGAAAAAAAAAAGTTACATGCTGAGCAATGAAATTGAATTTTTTTGACTCTTGAAGGAAACCTATCCATTTCATTCAAGTCTTCCATATTTTTAAGTTAAAAAAATAGAAATCTACAAAATATTTTGGTAAAATCTGTGGAACTCTGCAGGGTTCCAGGGACTGGAGTGACATCTTTTCCCTGCATTACATGAATAACTCATCAACTGGCCCCATACTCATTTAGCTCCAATGAAATAATAACAGACTTGTAAAAAATAATTCTCTGTCCACTACAATCTCTCATGCTTGGTTTAAAATTATTAATCAAAACCCAGGCATACTGAATATAGAAGACTAGAAAACTTGAGACTTGCAGCTAAATATTTAGAGATGGCTTTCTTTGTGCTGGGGGAAAATAATCTACTACAAAAGAGGTGGCCATGGGAAGACAACTTCAGTAAACAATTGGCCTGAACATAAATTCTGATCTTAAAAAAAATACCACAATTAACACTGACAGATGTCATCATAAATGCTGTTGTTTGGGACATAATTCACTATACAGTCAAAAGAATTATATTACAGAAATATTTGCCCCATTTGCAATCAATAGAAACTCTTGGAAATTCAACCACAGCATAAAACTTAAAAACATTGTTTTTTATTGAGACATCCTGTACTCATTTTTTTCTAAGATTACCCAAAAGCTAGCTTTCCCCATAATGTTTTTCTAATAGTTTGTATCTCTTTGGGTCTGTGAATCTGACCAACACCAGAATTCACACAGTAGTCACTGTTTGACTCTGGCATTCTTCTGTAAATACTTACAGATGTAAGCACTGTGATTTTAATACCTAGGGAGAGGGTTTAAGCTAAGTCACAAGCTGGGCAAATTTCTGGAATAAGAGCAACTTCTTACCAACATGTTGGAATCTCTTCTCCATAAGCCTGATATACCCTCCCCAAGGCTTCCACTGTCATTGTGCTTCCCTGGGACCTCTTCTGTGGTATCCAACCTACAGCTTCTCTTCTGAGAATTTCCCTTGCAATGGATTTCTATTTCATCCCTTTCAGGTTCTCCAATTGTATACTGCAAAGGTATCCCCTGGACTGTTACTGTTCATTGGGTTCTCAAGGCAAGAACGCTGAAGTGGTTTGCCATTCCTTTCTCCATGAGTACACAATTAACTATACAAAAGAGATCATAATGACCCAGATAACCACAGTGGTGTGATCACGTTCCTAGAGACAGACATCCTGGAGTGGGAAGTCAAGTGGGCTTTAGGAAACATTACTACAAACAAAGTTAGTGGAGGTGATGGAATTCCAGCTAAGCTACTTCAAAGATGATGCTGTTAATATGCTGCACTCAGTATGCCAGCAAATTTGGAAAACTCAACACTAGTCACAGGACTGGGAAAGATCACTTTTCATTCCAACCAAAGAGATGTCAAAGAATGTTCAAACTACTGCACAATTGTACTCCTCATCACACACTAGCAAAGTAATGCTCAAAATTTTCCAAGCGAGGCTTCAACAGTACATGAACTGAGAACTTCTAGATGTTCAGGCTGGATTTTGAAAAGGCAGAGGAACCACAGATCAAATTGCCAACATCTGTTGGACCGTAGAAAAAGGAAGAGTTCTAGAAAAATATCTACTTCTACTTCATTGAATATGCTAAAGCCTTTGACTCTATGGATCACAAAAAAACTGTGGAAAGTTCTGAAAGAGATGGGAATACCAGACCACCTAATCTGCCTCCTGAGCAACCTGTGTGCAGGTCAAGAAGAAACAGAACTGGACATGGAAAAAGGGACTGGTTCAAAATTGGGAGAAGAGTATGTCATGGCTGTATATTGGCACCCTGTTTATTTAACTCACATGCAAACTACATCATGAGAAATGCTGGGCTGGATGAAGCAGAAGTTGGAAAAAAGATTTCTTGGAGAAATAACAATAACCTCAGATATGCAGATGACATGATCCTTATGGCAGAAAGTGAAGAAGAACAAAAGAGCCTCTTGATGAAAGTGAGAGAGGAGAGTGAAGAGGTTGGCTTAAAACTCAACATTCAGAAAACTAAGATCACAGCATCTGGTCCCATCACGTCATGGCAAATAGATGGGGAAACAGTGGAAACAGTGAAAGACTTTATTTTCTTGGGCTCTAAAATCACTGCAGATGGTAACTGAAGCCATGAAATTAAAACACGCTTGCTCCTTGGAACAAAAGCTATGACCAACCTAGACAGCATATTAAAAAGCAGAGACATTACTTTGCCAACAAAGGTCCATCTAGTCAAAGCTATGGTTTTTCCAGTAGTCATGTATGTATGTGAGAATTGGACTATAAAGAAAGCTGAGCACCGAAGAATTGATGCTTTTGAACTGTGGTGTTGGAGAAGACTCTTGAGAGTCCCTTGGACTGCAAGGAGATCCAATCAGTCCATCCTAAAGAAAATCAGTTCTGAGTGTTCATTGGAAGGACTGATGCTGAAGCTGAAACTCCAATACTTTGGCCACCTGATGCAATGAACTAACACCCTGGAAAAGACCCTGATGCTGGGAAAGATTGAGGGCATGAAGAGAAAAGGACAACAGAGGATGAGATAGTTGGATGGCATCACTGACTTGATGGACATGAGTTTGAGTAAGCTGCAGGAGTTGATCACAGACAGGGAAGCCTGGTGTGCTGCAGTCCATGGGGTCACAAAGAGTCAGACACAACTGAGCGACTGAACTAGACAATTCATTACAATCCAAATATGCATGGCAACATTATCCATTAGTAACAGTCCAAAAGTGGGAAAACGTCAAATGCCCAGTAACAAGCAAATGGATAAACAAGCAAACAGAACTTCAGCTTTTTAAGGAGGTCACTGCAAGCTTCATGCAGCCTTAAATCTGATGNCGAGCGACTGAACTAGACAATTCATTACAATCCAAATATGCATGGCAACATTATCCATTAGTAACAGTCCAAAAGTGGGAAAACGTCAAATGCCCAGTAACAAGCAAATGGATAAACAAGCAAACAGAACTTCAGCTTTTTAAGGAGGTCACTGCAAGCTTCATGCAGCCTTAAATCTGATGAATATTATTTTCATTTATTATCAAGTTTGGAAAAAATAGTTTAAATGGTCTGAAATTCTCCTGATTCAGAATAAAAAGTCTGTTCTTTAAGAAAAAAGACAAGGGTCACAACATTGAATATCATGAAAAAGTGGCAGAAGATCATTCCACCATCAACATTTCTATTTCCATTTAGGTAATGAAGGTTTTATTATATTATGTAATAAAACAACTGATTTGTTGTTTTAGTGAGCCTCACTTCCATTACACAGAATAAGGACTCTAAAACATTGATTTCTTCCAGACTCATGTCACAACCATTCCAAAAATACAGGACCCATCTATGCGGTCATCCAATCATTTCTAGACAGAATACCATTTATGCTTTGAAAACATAAATGATTTATAGTTGGCAAAGTAAGAGATGATGGAAATAAATGTAGCACTGGAAAATAGTCTTCTGTGTCTTATAGGATCAAATTCTAATAAATTACTGTAATTTGAGTGCTACTAGTCCCACTCTGGGAAAATCCTATTCACCAAAATCTGACCAAATTTTGGCTAGAAAGAAAGCTTTTATGGATGCAATCTGGGCCTTTCCATTAGAAAGAAACAAAGATTACAAAGGCTGCAATTGTTATATATGTCATTTCTCCCATATCCAAAATTATGTCAGATAGCTTATATTAAAGAAGAAAAACCCACAGGAAAACACATCTACCTCAAAATAGAATGGCTTATGCCTCAGCTATCTCCTAACTGAAAACCAGATGACTCAAACACTGAGTTTAATGCTCTTTATATTCATTCTTGTTAACTTTAACTCTCAAAACATTCTTGTTTGTATGTCAGTCAGCATTTCGCTGTGTTTATCAAGACTAACCAAGAACAAGTTTAATCAGGGAATGACTTTACTTCTAATCAATTTAAATCATTGGATTTGGTTTGCCTTTTTAGAAATCTATTTGATTAAGTATTTTTTGGTGGAGATTCCAACACTATCTGCAAAAATGTTTCTGCCCCTTCCTAATGTCAATTTGTGCTTTTCCTTAGAAATTACATTACTAACGCTGTGGTTTAGAAAAAATTTAATCTCTATCTTGCTAATACATCCAGTCTCCATACAAGTATACCCAAAGAAAAAAATATTAACACTATGAATATATAAAGGAAAAAAATTTATCACTCTTCTCAAAATTTCATATCTGATAGTTAATCCATTCCCTTTTTATTCTAAGGGAAAAGACTCCCAACAGATTTTTTCAGAGGTCATCCATCAATTGGGGAAACTAATCTGGTCAATCTTAGGTACTAGTCTCTCCTACATCCATAATTTCATAGAAGTCACAGGGTAAAAAGACCAGTAAGACACTTGGAAATCCTACCATCCTTACATCACCCATTCGTAGAAAAGGCTGCAGATGTGCCAAGACTGGAAGCTACAGGTAAATGTTTCTCTTTCTCCCAGTAAATGACCTCATAGATTTACATGCCAATCAAAACTCAGGCCCTCCTCTCCTCTCTGAGAGAGACTGCAAGATATGAATTTTCACTATTAAGAGAAAAGGCATCTCTGTTTAATTTACCAAAGAGAATGAGGAATGACATAAAAAATTGACCTAGACTACACTGAAGAAGCTGAAGTTGAACAATTCTATGAAGACCTACAAGACCTTTTAGAACTAACACCCAAAAAGGATGTCCTTTCCATCATAGGGCACTGGAATGCAAAAGTAGGAAGTCAAGAAACACCTGGAGTAACAGGCAAGTTTGGCCTTGGAATACAGAATGAAGNTGAACTCCGGGAGTTGGTGATGGACAGGGAGGCCTGGCATGCTATGATTCATGGGGTCACAAAGAGTCGTACTCGACTGAACGACTGAACTGAACTGAACTGATGACTGATTTATGTCAAAGAAGCAAATTACGGTAAAATTATGCCCCCATTCTCTTGAGAACAGAGAAGTTTTGGAAATGGAGCTCAAAATCAATCATGCCTTGGGATAAAGCCTCCATGATATCCCTAAAGTATGTGGTTTGGAGAGCTTCAAGGTAGACAAACACATCTCCACCAGGAGAATGATGCATTCCAGCTCCATGAAAGCAGAAACTCCAGCATGATGCCTGGCGTGCTGCGATTCATGAGGTTGCGAAGAGTAGGACATGACTGAGCGACTGAACTGAACTGAACTAAATGGATCCTCCTGGATCTTATCTACGTATCTCTTCAGCTAGCTGTTCATCTGCTGCTGTTGCTGTTGTTTAGTCACTAAGTCATGTCCAGCTCTTTGTGACCTCATGGACTGCATCATGCCAGGCTTCCCTGTCCTTCACTATCTCCTTGAGTTTGCTCAGACTCATGTGCATTGAGTCCATGATGACATCCAACTATCCCATCCTCTGTCACCGCCTTCTCCTCCTGCCCTCCATCTTTCCCAGAATCATCACCTACTTTAATAAGCCAGCAAACATAAGTGTTTCTCTGCGTTCTTTGAACCACTTTAGACCTTTGAATGTTATTCTTACAAGATGCTTCAGTATAATCAAACCCTATGAAAGTAAAGTTTTCTTGAATTAGCCCAATAATTAATGGGAAAAGAATACCGTGATAGTAAAAAAAGGTGTTGCTGTAACTGTCTATTGAAAGCTATTTCTCTCTCCATATTTCTAGCTAACAGTAATGTACCCATTTAATTTTTGGTAGCAATGTTTGGTAATGTAAAAGAGCTTCATGGGTGGCTCAGGCAGTAAAGAATCTGCCTGCAATGCAAGAGATCCAGGTTTGATCCTTGGGCTGGGAAGATCCCCTGGAGGACAAAATGGCAACCTACTCCAGTATTCTTGCCTGGAGAATCCCTTGGACAGAGCCTGGTGTGCTACAATCCATGGGGGTCGCAGAGTCAGACACATCTGAGTGTCTAATATACACAATGTTAGGTAATATAAGAGACAGACTTGAGGTTATAACCCCTTGTCCTCATCCCTTAAGTCACCTGCAAAGTACACAATGTTCCTTCTTGCGAGAATAATAACTCAAAAAATAATTTTCTAATTAAAACCACTTACCAAAAGAAATATTTTGGTAAACAGCAAAAATTCACATTAGGGGGACTTCCCTGTGGTCTAGGAGCTTCCCTGGTGGCTCAGATGGTAAAGAATGTGCCTTCAATGCAGGAGACCCAGGTTCAATCCCTGGGTCAGGAAGATCCTGTGGAGAAGGGAATGGCAACCCACTTCAGTGTTCTTGCGTGGAGAATTCCATGGGCAGGGTTGCCTGATGGGCTACAGTCCATGGAGCCCAAGAGTTGGACACAACTGAGTGACTAACACTTTCACTTTTTCCTGTGGTCTAATGATTAAGAATCCACCTGCCAATGTAGGCAATACAAGTTTGGTCCCTGGCCCATGAAAATTCCACATAGAGGCAACTAAGTCCATATGCTGCAACTACTGAATCCCAAGTGCCATAAAGCCCATGACCTGCAACAAGAAAACCACTGCGATGAGAAGCCCGAGATCCATAGTAAAGTATAGTCTATCCTCAACTAGAGAAAGCTCCCATGCAGCAACAAAGACCCAACACAGCCAAAAATTAATCAATTAATTAAAGTTCACATTTAAAATTATAAAATAACAGAATCACAGTAAATTGACCATAACATCCTACAATATGTATATATGGTGTATATAAAACTAATGAAATGTCTATAGAAGATGCTTTTACTTTTTTGGTGATTTTTATACCACTTTCTCTTTTCACACTAAAAATGATTTTCAAAACATGATACTGTCCTGACTGTGTGAGAAAGATGCTTCTGATTCCCTTTCACTCAGATCATTCCTTAAATCATGTTTCTAGTAACATTTTTAGGTTTCTGAGTGACCTTGTGAAAGTAAAAGTGTTAGTTGCTCAGTCATGTCCGACTCTTTGCGACTCCATGGACTGGAGACTGCCAGGCTCCTCTGTCCACGAGATTTCCCAGGCAAGAATACTGGAGTGGATTGCCATTCCCTTCTCCAGGGGATCTTCCCAATCCAGGGATCAAACCTGCATCTACTGCATTGCAGGCAGATTCTTTACAGTCTGAGCCACCAGGAGTGACCTTGTGCCCAGTGGCAAAAATACCTTTTATCCACTTATTATTCATAAAAATATTTATTGGGCATCATTTGTACATGAAAACCTGTGCCAAATGTTGGGCAGGACATTAAATGTAAACAAAACATTTTCCTTCCACTAAGATACCTAAAATCTTTAAAGGGAAATGATACAGTGCATAGATAAATTCCAGTCTTTTGTGAGAGACAGTAAGAGAATGGACTAAACTAGGACCACAAGAGTTCAGAAGGGAACTATCATTGTTTCTGGAGGAGAATATTGAGTCTTACATTTTTCTCTGTAAATTCCTATAGGGATGTGTTTGTGTTCAAAATTAGCACCAGTAAAGTGATGGAAACATAAAAATAAGTGAATAAATAATCCACAGATCTCATAAGAAATACAGATGCTATTCGATTCTCAGACTTCAAAAATCAGAGATTTTATAACATCCATTTTTACATAGTCCTAGAATATAAGCCAAAATATAACAACAAAGTCTTCACCATGTCTGGTTGATTTCAACTACCTGAATGTAAATCTACTACTGGAATTTCTGCAAAAGTAAAAAAAAAA
>SJYA01000224.1:329504-400536 GCA_006410615.1 Neotragus moschatus
TACTGAAATTTCTGAAAAAAAAAAAAAAAAAAAAAAAAAAAAAAAAAAAAGAGCAGCATCCTAAAACAGCCTTCTTTTCTGTGGCTACACTGCCCTTGCTCCCAACTTATCTCCAAAGAGTTCATTTTCTATTTATTTAATTACTGTTGTCATCTTCCCTAAACCACCTCCTTAAATCTCCTTATATCCTTCTTAAAATTCAGTGACTGAACATAATATGTTAAAATTCTAATAAGAGCCTCTCTGCCTACTGGAAATAATAGCATCATTGTAAAACTGTAATATTTATAATATTTTAAAACTGTATTTGCATTTTAACTCCTGTTAGTATGTCCTATAGAAATCCTCATAACTGGGGAAAAATGTTTATTTATAGTATTTTTATAATATTAAGTTTTTTCAATAAGTATGTAGCAATAAGCAGATAATTTAATTATTGTGCTATATGCCTGCTTAAAAGAATGAGGTAAAACTATTTAGGATGACATGGAAAGATCTTTAAGACACAGAAAAATGTGCATATTTTATAGAGTTGTATGTTTGTGTACATATGCCCGGGAAAGGTTGATGGGACATTTATTATACCAACCTGTAAACATTGCTTTTCTATGCAGCGAGAAGAATGGATTAAGAGAAAAGGTGGAATAAGTTATTTTTACTTTAATATCTGTTTACTGTTTGACCATTTTGCATTAAGAAAGCTATGACAAACCTAGACAACATGTTTAAAAAGCAGAGACATTACTTTGCTGACAAAGGTCCATATAGTCAAAGCTATGGTTTTTCTAGTAATCGTGGATGGATATGAGAGTTGAACCATAAGGAAAGGTGGTACCGAAGAACAAATGCTTTTGAACTGTGGTGTTGGAGAAGACTCTTGAGAGTCCCTTGGACTACAAGGATATCAAACCAGTCTGTCCTAAAGGAATATTCACTGAAAGGACTGACATTGAAGCTGAAGCTCCAATACTTTTACCCACTTGATATGAAGAACTGACTCACTGGAAAAGCCCTTGATGCTGGGAAAAGTTGAAGGCAGGAGGAGAAGGGGATGACAGAGGATGAGATGGCTGGATGGCACCAATGATTCGATGGACATGAATTTGAGCAAGGTCCAGGAATTGGTGATGGACAGGGAAGCCTGGCGTGCTGAGGTCCACGAGGTCTCAAAGTGTCAGACACGACTGAGGGACTGGAGTGAACTGATTTTACATAGACATACTTCATTTGGAAGAAGTCTCTTATTTCACAAATATATGTTGTAGTTTACTATTTGCAGGCTAAGAGTACATATATTCTCAATAGCTTAAAACAGTGGTGAGAAAGTATTGAAAATAATTCATTAAAAACTTGAAAGAATTTCAAAGCAAAAACTGTCTTGTTGTTACTCTAGAATTTTCTAATTTTCTAGAAAAATTTTCAATATGAAATTGTAAAAGCCAGGATTGTAGACCAGTGATTAAACTGGTGTCAGGTTAATTGAAAAAATCCAAATTCATTTTAAACCAGTAAGGACATGTTGAAAGGCACTTCTTTAAGTAGTTTACAAATTCTTCTGAATAAACAAAACTTCAAAAACTTGGTCCCCTTGAGAAGCCAAGGGTTGGGCTTCCCTGGTGTCTTAGTGGTAAAGAATCCACCTGCCAATACAGGAGGCACGGCTTCCATCCCTGATCCAGGAAGATCCCACATGCGACAGAGCAACTAAGACTATGCACCACAACTATTGAGCCTGTGCTCGAGAGCCAAGGAATGGCAACTACTAAAGCCTGCGTGCCCTAGATAGAACCTGTGCTCCATAACAGGAGAAGCCACTGCAATGAGAAAACCAGGCACTCCAACTAGAGAGTAGCCCCCACTCACCACAACTAGAGAAAACTCCACCCAGCAATGAAGACCTAGCATAGCCAATAATAATTAAGTAAAATTATTCTTTTTAAAGCCACTCTCTCTTTAAAAAAAAAAAAAAAGCAGCAGCAGCAGCCAGGGGTTTGGGAGGAAAAATGAAGAAAAAGGAGAATGAGAAATACTGTGGAAGAAGGTGTGTCCAATATCTGGGGGGTGGAAAGGGGGCAGGGTGGTCTTAAAAATCCTGAGTCATCAGATTAGGTCTAATCCTTAGTGGATATGAATTGACTTGAACTGTTGACTCAGAAGGGGTAAAGAGAAGCAGGTGTCTTTTCTAACTGAGGAAAAAGTATTGAGGGTAGAGATGCTACTTGGCATCAACACACTTTTCTTCCTTGGTGGTTGTGGTTTAGGAGAAGCAGCCTTAGTCCAGGAAGGACTATACTGACTGCCTCACCACAACATGTGTAAGGCAGAACGGAAGATGGGGCGGGTTGTTAACGAGACCACTGAAAGTCAACACATCAATTGACTGGTCCCAGAGTGAAAATCCTGGTGAACCGTAGAAAGGAAAGGATATGAGTTGGCACTAGCTTTGCATAAGTTTGCTGTTGCTGATAAGAATCAAAAGAAAAAAAAAGATGATATTTGGGTTCCTTATTTCTTCATATTTTATATTTTCTTATGACTAACCATGCCTTCCTGAGCAGCTGTTTAATTATTCTTATTCTAATAAAAGGTATAGTTCTAAAGAGAGCACACATGTCTTTTTTAATTAACCAATTTCTGCATCTCACTCATCTGTGTTTGGAGGACAACATTGTAAGAATATGAGACATAATATAGCACCCCCCATAACTTAGGAGTCATACATTGCCTTTACTTCCAGACAAGGCATTTAAAGAAACAAACTTTCTATCTCCAAGGGCAGTCAAGCTTGAATATTGCTACTGTACATATGGGTAGTCTGAGAGATTTCCACCAGTAAAGTAGTAAGCCCAGTATCAGTTAAGTCCAGCAACCAGCATACACTTTCATTCCATTCATTAGGTTTTGCTTTTAAACACACACACACACACACACACACACACACACACACACACACACACACCCTGGTGACCATAGGCTCTGAGGAAGTTATGATTAGTCTCTAAAAACTTGAGAATACCTACACCTGCTTGTTTGCTAATTCAATCACTCTTTTTTCAACATCACTGTACATGGTATGGAAGAAAAGGATGGTGCAAAGTTCATGCTGTTATACCATTATTTGAAATGGAGATTAACACAAGCTCTATCACAGATACCAAAAGTTCATTTAATTCAGCCTAATTTTAATCAACAGGCATGGCATGATGGGAAGAGAGAGCTTGTGCAAGTCTCTTTCTATTTATCACTATTTCAAATGGAAATTAATCTCAAGATTTATTACAAATAACCAAAACCCTTTAATAAAAATAAGGTAAGAGAATGTAAATGTGAGTTTCTAAGAATAGGTTGGATTTTTTTTAAGGAAGTGGTGGAAGAAAGCAGGAACCTATAGCAATCAAAGAGCTCTTAAATGAAGAGGTCAGGTACCAAGTCTCAATAAAACAAATCCCTTTTTCAAACTGGGGAAAAAGAAAGTAATGATCAGGCTGGTACTCCTTTTACTCTAGCTCACTAGCAACTGACTGTAAATTATTATTGGAGTAGAACCTGAAAAAACATCTACCCTACCATGTCAAAGTGTCATTTTGGCATATGAATCAACACATATTTCTAAAATAATACACACACAAATTTAATCCAACAAATGTTTTATAAATACCATACAAGCTTTTATTTTTTTCAATTTTTTCTAACTCTGGGAGCCACTTTTCATCAAAAATAACCCTCACTTTATGTTGCTGACATTGCCTCCAAAAAAGTGTTTCATGGCTCCAACCATTCTAGTTTAAATATCTATTAAATAAGATATTAGTGGGCTGCCATCTATGGGGTCACACAGAGTCAGACACGACTAAAGAGACTTAGCAGCAGTAGCAGCAGCTGTACAGTATTTCTTAAAGGAAGAGAGGAGTCACTCCAAATACCTCTCTCAGTCTCTTTTCAGTGACTTTCAGGTTTTAAATTAAGGTCATAAGCCATCTGAATCTGAAATTCACAAAGGAAGAGTATGAAATTAAAAAAAAAAAAAATTGAGGCTCTTCCACCCTAGTTCAGGGCTTCCCAGTAGAGACGCTAGTGGTAAAGATAGAGAACCTGCCTGCCAATGCAGGAGACATGAGAGACTCAGGTTAGATCCCTGGGTCAGAAAGATGCCCTGGAAGAGGGCATGCCACCCCACTCCCATTCTTGCTTGGAGAACCCCATGGACAATAGAGCCCTGCAGGCAGGCTACAGTTCATGGGGTCACAGAGTCGGACATGACTGAAGTGACTTAACACACACACACCCACCTCATCATAGTTCAGTGAACTTGTTACCTAGGAAAACTTCTAGAGAACACAGCCTGTTTCACATAAGTAAGAGTTGTAAAGATGATTTTAGGAAAACACTCTTAAACCTTTCTGCCATAAAACTGACTCCAGAGTGCAATAAGAACAGATACTTTGAAACATAGAATTAGAAGGTAATTATACAGAAAAGCTCCATGACATGTTTCTGCTTCACAGAGGACTCCATCCAGACCTCAGAGTGAATAAATTGCTAGGTGTTTGTTTAAGGAAAAAAACACAATTTAGGAAAGTATAACTTTAAACTCATCTGTATCAAAAATTATATTTTCACCATCTGTTTCTCATTCATTTACACTCAATTAATCAAAAATTTAAGTTCCCTGTCAGCAAAAAGGATGGGAGTCTTTCAAAACAAACATGTAAGACTTCATATTTGCAACCTGGTGGAAGACAACCAAGTGTTTCACCCATCAAGTATGACCTGCTTTATTATGGTTTGCTTTCCCTACACTTGAAAGCAGTATTGTACATTATTTTTTCACATCAATTTTAAAAGATAATCAACTTATTTTTTAAAAAACAGGCAATTGCCCTATTTTAACCTTCATTATTTAAATTGGCAAGTGATATTTTGCATACCCCAATTGGTATGCATTTATATTTTAAAAAGAGAAAAAACTTCTGTAGGAAATCTGGAACATTTTTTTAAACTTTAATGAATAATTTAATACTGGATAACAACATAGCTTCAGAGGAAAATATTCTGACTTGTACATGGTATAAAGTATAAAAATTAATATGACACATGGATAACACACTTTTTGTAAAATATTCTTTCTATCTCTTAGATCCCATGTGATGTTGCAGTTGTCATAGCAACTGTATTTGTGTTCAGCAGGAAGATACTTATATACCGAATGCTTACATTTACTCACCAAATTCTCAATGAAAATTATACCAAGTGGAAGTTATGAATTAAAATTCTCCATGGATAAGCAGCTCTTGTCCCTTAAGTTTAAAATTATCATCAAATAGTTTTAATCATGCTTTTTTCATACAAATATTAACTTCATAAATTTCATCATCTTATAAACAATGGCTGAGCTATAGAGAATTCTTAACTTCTCACAATTTACTAGGTTGTGTGGAGTATAACATGCTAAAAAGATTAATTACTTTAATCAATTGTGAATCATTAAATAAAAATTGTACAAACATTTTTAAATTTGTTTTAAACACTGAATAATGGGCTGGTTTCTACCCTCCCCCATAATGAGTCTTACACTCAATGGCGCATACTTTGAGCAAATACCTCTACACACCACATTTGCCAACCAAGTTCTAAAACCAACTTCGTAAATGTCACGAACCTTAATGCCATTGTGGGAGAAATGAAGAACACTCCTTGAGTCCATTTGGCGAGGATGGTGAGCGTACTTTGTTTCCCCAAGAGAAGAAAGAAGAGTAGTAAACCATTTTTGCAGAATGTCATTCTCCCACAACAGTTTATGAAAGAAACATCTGTGACAAGAATCTCTAATGCTTTACTCAAAGCCACAGCTGACAGTAAAAAGCATTGCTAAAAGTGGCAAATCAATCCCATTCCACCCTTCCAAGAGCATGACACCTAATTTGCTATGTATCTCATGTATTTTCCTCACATGTGCTGAGACTGTGACATTGATGTGGTGGCTTTCATCCAAGCCTCAGCTGAATAAACACTTGGCCATACAGTGGGCAAACTGGCATCCTTAAAAAGTCTTCTGTCCCAGGCAAGTTAACTTCACCTCAGGGAAGCATTTATCTAAGTTTTAGTTTGCAGTTTGGGTACATAAATGGAATCTCTGAACCCTGTTTGGAAAACCTTAAATCACCTGACACACATAGAGCACATTCTGTGTTTTTCAGACTGGTTTTCTTGGTGTAATGCATTTTTATGTGACTACCTGAAAACATATGCAAAACAAGTAAAAATATATAAGATTTCTAATCAAGTTATTTCACTGCAGAGCATGTTCTTGTTAAAAAAAAAAAACACAAAAAATAAGCACATTATGTATATCTGAAACATGTACCATAACTTTTTAGAGCAAAAATTTTATTGATGTATAAAATGTATACCAAATATCCATATATTTTCAGTGTACAGCTTAATGAAACTTGCAAAGTGAAATCAATTATGATCAAGTACAGAACATTATCAGGACCACAGAAGCCCTCATTATAACTCCCTGAAATACACAATTGCTTGTAAATTTGACATCAGAATTTTTAACCAATACAAATTTCCATTTAAGTGATATTAAGCAAATAATTAAAGTTTTAATAACCAGTATGGATAATACCAAGCCCCTTGTAGTTAACAAGGCTATCTCTTTTTATGTGTCTTTTGTGAGACTGCAAGTGATTCTTTTTTATCCTCCAACAATCAGGGAAATCACCAATTACCATTACCCTCAGTTTGCCTGTTTTTTAAATTCCCACTGAAGTTCTAAAGAAGTACAAGAGTGGTAAAAGAATACACGGGCTGATGTCTTGATTATTCTACCCCTTCCTTCTGAAGAATTTTACTGTATTGTGGTTGCCAAGGGGGAAGACTTGGGAAATGAGATAACTTGGGACTTATTTTTAAAATGGACAAGTTACAAGGTCCTACTGTATAGCACAGGGAACTCTGCTCAGGGTTATGTGGCAGCCTGAATGGGAGAGTTTTGGGGAGAATGGATACATGTACATGTATGTCTGAAATCATAACTGATTTCACTTTGCAAGTCCCTTTGTTGTTCACCTGAAACTATCACAACATCATTAATCTGTTATACCCCAATATAAAACAAAAGGTTTTTTTAAAAATACTCTATAGAAAACACAACTAGGCAAGGAGTCAGAAAACTTCCTTGGCTGGTGGGGGTGGGAAGAGATCTATGCTTTTGTGAATTTTCTGTTGTCAAAATAATTCCCTCTAATAAAACAACCTTAAATCTCCAAAAAAAAAAAAAAAAAGAACTTTACTATAAATTCCTTCTCTCAATTTAAATTATACTTAATGGGAGAATGCATATATTACAATTTCTCTGCCTTTCAGATTTTTCTTCAATAATAAGACAGTACCTATTCTTTAAAACCTAAAATTAATGTAGAGTAAATGCATTCTGCCATGCTCTTTGACCGGTAGATCAGACTTAAATGCTCTCTTTATGACAGCAAGTAACTAGTGACAGCCCAAGACCATATTAAGCAGCCCAAATCTTTACTAGAAGCCACACCCTAAATCTCAAACTGGAGTTTTAGTAGCCCAGCCAGTACCATCAGGTAAATTTGACAGACTCACCTCAAAACCTCATTATGCTCAGAACTAAATATCCCCTCCACCGATTAGCTAAACCAGGACCAAAACACAGGGTCATCTTTGGCAATGTCTTTACATTGCCTTTGTCAGTCCTTAGATTCAAATGAACAATAAGTTATATCAATTCAACCTGCAAAATGTCTTTTAAACCTGTATCTTGTATTTTCCTACACCCCTGAAGTCCTTACTGTTTTCTGAGTAGGCCATTGCCTATGCAATCTCTCTTGAATGACATTTTCCTCTTTTGTCTGGGTATCCAGCCTTCGAAGTCCATCTTGAAATGGTTCTTCTCCAGGTACCAACCTCGATCCAATCCGTTCGCTGGCACAGAATCAGCTCCTCCCTTGCTTCTCCCATAGCATGTGTCATCTTGTATAATTATACAATGTTCATTATCCTTCACTAGAACAAGAACACCTGGGCTGGAACAAAGCTTCTTCATCTTTATATTCCCAGTGCCTAGTATATCATCTGGCATATATGATAATAATGAAAAAAAAAAAATTAAAATAATATCAGTCAATCCTAAAGGAAATCAGCCCTGAATATTCATTGGAAGGACTGATGCTGAAGCTGAAGTTCCAATACTTTGGCCACCTGGTGTGAAGAGCAGACTCACTGGAAAAGACTCTAATGCTAGGAAATACTGAAAGCAGGAGAAGGAGGCAACAGAGGATGAGATGATTGGATGGCATTATTGCCTCAATGGACATGAATTTGAGCAAATTCCAGGAGATAATAAAGGGCAGGGAAACCTGGTGTGCTGCAGTCTATAGAGTCACAGAGTCAGACACAACTGAATGACTGAACAACAGAGATTCAATACAATTTACTATATAGATTAAAAATAAAAATTATGCAATCATCTCAATAAATGTAGAAAACACATTGGTAAAATTTATGATTTGTTAATGGTTTTTAAAAAAACAAAAACAACTGGTCAGCATAGAAGGGAATATTGAAATACTAAAAAGGAATATCTATAAAAAACCTAAAGCAAGCATCATAATAAGTGATGAAACACTACAAATTTTCACTTTGAGTTGGGGAAAATCACGAATATGTTCTCTACTCACAGAGACATTACTTTGCCAACTAAGGTCCATCTAGTCAAAGCTATGGTTTTGCCAGTAGTCATGTATGGATGTGAGAGTTGGACTGTGAAGAAGGCTGAGTGCCGAAGAATTGATGGTTTTGAACTGTGGTGTTGGAGAAGACTCTTGAGAGTCCCTTGGACTGCAAGGAGATCCAACCAGTCCATTCTGAAGGAGATCAACCCTGGGATTTCTTTGGAAGGAATGATGCTAAAGCTGAAACTTCAGTACTTTGGCCACCTCATGCGAAGAGCTGACTCATTGGAAAAGACTCTGATGCTGCGAGGGACAGGGGGCAGGAAAAGAAGGGGATGACAGAGGATGAGATGGCTGGATGGCATCACTGACTCGATGGATGTGAGTCTGAGTGAACTCCGGGAGTTGGTGATGGACAGGGAGGCCTCGTATGCTGCGATTCATGGGGTCGCAAAGAGTCGGACATGACTGAGCGACTGAACTGAACCGAACTCACACTTCCATTAAAAATTTTAATTATGTCAAAATCAGTACAATAAGACCAACTATTGAAAAAAATTAGGACCACAAATAAGACTGTCATTGTTCTAAGATATATGATCATTTACATAGAAAACAGAACAGATACATCAATGACTGTAAATAATGAGATTTCATAAATTTGCTGAATAAAAAATTACTACTTAAATTAAATGCATTTTTATACATCTACAAAAACAAAAAATACAATTTTTAAAAATCCACTGACAATAGCATCAAAAAATTGAGTGCTTAGGAATAAGTCCAATGAAACGTGTAAGAAAAAATTATAAAATATTTCTAAAAACATTAAAAAAAACACAAAAAATAGATACATATCTATGTTTGTATACTGGAAGACTCAATATAGAAACTTTGTTAGTTCTGCCAGTATTTTTCTACAGATTTAATATAATCCCAATCAAATACCAACAGGATATTTTGTGTAATTTGACTAGCTAATTCTAAAGTTTTTATGAAAGTGTTAGTCACCCAGGCGTGGCTGACTCTTTGCGACTCCATGGACTGTAGCCCGCCAGACTCCTCTGTCCATGGAATTCTCTGGGCAAGAATACTGGACAGGTAGCCATTCCTTTCTCCAGAGGATTTTCCCAGCCCAGGGATCAAAAGTGGGTCTCCTGTATTCCAAACAGATTCTTTACCATCTGAGTCACCAGGGATAAATCAAAAATGTTTAAGGAAATGCAAAAATATAGATGTATAGCTAAGACACTCTTGAAGAGGAAGAAAGTGGAAGCACTTGCTCCATCAGTTCTCAACTAAAAGGGTGTTAATTGGCATAAATTAGACAAATAGGCCAACAAAACAGAATGAAAATTTCATGACAAAGGTAGCATGCACAGCAATGGGAAAAGAATCAAATTCAATAAATTGCACTATCACAGTTCTGAAGAAGAGAATGGATAACTACTCCAGTATTCTGGAGAATTCTATGGACAGAGGAGCCTGGCAGACTACAGTCCATGGGGTCGCAAAGAATCAGACACGACTGGGTGACTAACACTTTCATAAAAACTTTAGAATTAGCTAGTCAAGTTACTCAAAATATCCTGTTCGTATCTGATAAAACTGAAGAATTTTCACTCACTTACATAAAAAAAAAAATGAATCCTGACCTTACATTTTACACAAAGTAAGAATTAACTCAGGTCACAGATATTTTGTCTCTTATTTAAGAAATCTTTCTATCTCCTGGTCGTAAAAAGACTTTCCTTACTTAGCTCCTGGAAGCTTTATTGTTCACCTTTTCAGATTATAAACTTCATATAGAAGAGATAATTGACTTATAATGTTCATTTCAGGTATATCACACAGTGATACAATGTCTTATACATCACAAAATGATCACCATGACAAGTCTAATTACCATCTGTTACCATACAAAGTCTTTGCAACATTGGGATAGAGCCTTTTTAAACAAAACATGCTCACTCAGAAAAAAAACTAATCAAAAAATAGAAGTAATGAGAAAAGCAAAAAGTGATCTATTGCACTTCATTAAAATTAACAAATTCTGTTTCTCAAAAACAGTTAAGAGAGTAAAAGGGCAACCCACAGGTGATGATATCTGCAACAGATGTAACAGGCAAAATAATAGTTTCAGTAATATAAAAAGAACTACAAACCAAATGAAGAAAATGGAAAACTAGACAGAAAATGGTGAAATGACCTTGCTATCCACTTCATAAAATAAAATATATGAATGTCTTATAAACAAAAGAATTTATTTCAATAAAGGAAAATACTAATTAAAATTATAATAGGAAATAATCAGATTATTTCAAAAATAATTTTTTAAATCAGATTATTTCAAAATTATAATCCAAACCATGACAAATGTTAATAAGAATGGTGAGCAATAGAAACTATCATGAGTACAATTGACACAAACACTAGCAAACATATAGGCATCATATAGTCAAGTAAAAAAATCACTCTCTATATATTATAACACAGCAATTTCAGACTGATGACTCCAGTGAAGAAAGGTATGCGAACTAAGAACAACTCAAGTCCATTAAGAGTGGTATGATGAAATGGAACACTACATTGCAAAGCAATGAAAATAAACAATTTAAATTTACTCACAATGATACACATGAATCTTATAAACATAAGGCTGGATGAAAGATGCAAATCACCAAAGAACAGCATGATTACATTCACATATGGTTTGAAAACAGAAAAACAAAGCTAGAACATTTGTCTATGACTAATGTATAACATTTTCCTTTTGATTTTATAAAAGTATAGCTTACATACAATATTGTATTAGTTTCAGGTGTACAACATAATAATTCTACATTTATATATATTCCCAATTAGTTATCAAAATAAATCTAGTAACTTCTGTTACCATACAAAGTTATTACAATACTATTGACTATATTCCCTACGCTGTCCATTACATCCTCATGACTTATTTTATACCTAGAAGTCTGTAGTTCTTAATCCCCTTTATGTATTTCACCCAACTCCCTCTCTTCCCCTCTAGAGACCACTAGTTTATCTCCATATCTGAGTCTGTTTCTGTTTTGTATTCTTTGTTTTGATTTTTAGATTCAACATGTAAGTGAAGTCATATGTTATTTGTCTTTGCCTGTCTGACATTTCACTGAGTATAAACCCTCTAGGTCCATCTATGTTGTTACAAAGGACTTCATTCTTTTCACTCTTTTTTACCTCTGAGTAATATTCCACTATATATATACATACCACATTTTCTTAATCCGTTTGTCTATTGATGTCATTGACGTTGCTTTCATATCTTGGCTATTGTAAATAATGCTGCAATGAACAAAGAGATGCATTTATCTTTTCAAATTAATTTTTGAGGCAGCCCCATTTATTTTTGCTTTGCTGTTCTTCCCTGTAGAGACAAAAGTATTGCCAAAACTGATGTCAAAGAGTATATTGCCTATGATTTCTTCTGAGAGTATACAGTTTAAGCTCTTACATTTAAGTCTAATTCATTTTGACTTTGTGTTTGTATACAAGAAAGTATTCCAGCTTCATTCTTTTGCAAGTAACCATCTAGTTTTTCCAATATTTACTGAAGAGATTGTCTTTTCTCCACTATGGATACAGATTTGGGGAAGTTATATTTCTATTTTTACTTGTCTCAAGATAATTTTTATTTCTCTTTGACTTCTTCATTAACCCACTGACTGTTTAGAAGCTTGTTGTTTAGCCTGCACATGTTTATGTTTTTCTAGTTGTCTTGTGGTTGGTTTCTAGGTTTATACAATTGTGGTCAGAAAACATGCCTGAAATTATTTCAATCTTCTTAAACTTAAAGAAACTTGTTTTGTGGCCTAGTATGTAATCTAGTCTATGACTTATTCCATAGGCACTTGAAAAGAATATGCATTCTCTTCTTTTGAGTAGTGTTTGGTATATGTCTAATAAGTGTGTCTGCTCTGATGTGTCATTTAAGGCTAATGTTTCCTAACTGATTTTCTGTCTATAAAATCTATCTGTTGATGTAAAGGGGATATTAACTTTTCTACTAATATTGTGCTTCCTTTTATGTTTGTTAATATTTGCTTAATATATTTAGATGCTCTTTTGCTGAGTACATAGATATTTATAATTTATATATCCTCCTGTTGAATTGACCTCTTTTTTCATAATCAGATGTCCTTCTTTTTCTCGCCTTACAATTTTTGCTTTAAAGACTATTTTGTTGCTAGCTAACATTAAGAATTCTGTGGCCTAAGATGGAGGAGGAATAGGACAGGGAGACCACTTTCTCCCCCACAAATTCATTGGAAAAACATTTGAACACTGAGCAAATTCCACAAAACAATTTTTGAACGCTGGCAGAGGACATCAGGCACCCAGAAAGGCAGCTCATTGTCTTCAAAAGGAGGTAGGAAAAAATATAAAAGATAAAAAAAGAGACAAAAGAGGTAGGTACGGAGATCCATCCCAGGAAGGGAATCTTTAAAAAGAGAGAAGTTTTCAAACACCAGGAAACACTGTCACCAGTGAGTCTGTGGCGAGCCTTGGAACCTCAGAGGGCAACACAACTGGGAGGAAAAATAAATAAATAATTAAAATGCACAGATTAGGTGCCTAACAGCAACTCCCAGTGGAGAAGCAGCACAGATGCTCGCGTCCGCCACTAGCAAGCGGAAACAGGACAGGGAGGTATAGGCTCCATTGCTTAGGGTAAAGACCGGGTATGAATGCCCCAAGCACAATCTGAGGGAACTAACTTGAGATAGCAACCCAGACTGTGGGACACCTATCCCATGAAAAGCCCTAACCTAACACATTGCCAGGCCCACTCACAGAACAAATGACTGAGCAGAGCTAGCCGGCTGCAGGCCAGACCATCCCCAGCTGGAGAAGGCAGGTAGGTGAAGGCAGCCAGAGCCAGAAGGGGGCAATCGCAGACCCACAGAGGCATCATCTACCAAACGGCAAACAGGCTTCATTGCTAACCAAGACTTCTTGGGATTCTGGATTGTTGACAGTGGCTGGGAAGGTCACAGCCAGAGATCAGCTTCCCAGAAGAGACACACACCACACCTGAAAAGGCACATCAGTTGTACACCCAGAAAAAAGAGCAGCTGGGACAATAAGACTGGGGGCAACTGTGCTCGCCAACAGCTAGTCACCTGAGCTGCTCAGACCTGGGAACAGCACAAAACGCAGGCCCAACCAAGTCTGTGCCTTTGTGAAGCACCCGAGAACCTGATCTTGAGCACCGTAGACGTGGGATGTGCGTGTAACCCAGGGCCTGCCTCAGACAGTAACCAGAAGAGAAACCTAAAACCTGAACAGTGTAGACTGAGAAAACACACATGCCGTGAGCAGGGGCAAACCCAGTGTGGCCGAGACACTGCAAGAACTCCCCACACATGCCAGTGATATTTGTTTGCAGTGTTCCTTCCTCCTCACAGCATGACTCAACAAGTAAGACTTAAAAAGTGAATTCCACCACCCCCTAGTGTAAGGGCGGAAATTACAAACTGAAGAGACCAGCAAACAGAAGAAGCTAAAATAAACAGAGGGAACCGCTTTGGAAATGACAGGTTCAATAGATTAAAACCCTGTAGTTAGCACCGACTACATAGGAAGGGGCCTATAGATCCTGAGAAGAATAAGACAGATTAAGGAACTATCTGAAAATGAACTTACCCCACACAGTCCACAAAAACACCAGAAAAAGTGCTAGATATATTTTTACCATTATCATTTTTTTAATTTCTTAAAATTTTTTTAAGTTCTCTATTATGCCTTAAATTTTCATTTTTATACCTACTATTGCTTTGCAGGGCTTCCCTTGTGGCTCAGCTGGTAAAGAATCCATCTACAATGCGGGAAACTTGGGTTTAATTCCTCGGTTGGGAAGATCCCCTGGAGAAGGGTAAGGCTATCCAGTCTATTATTCTGGCCTAGATAATTCAGTCCATGGGGTTGCAAAAACTCAAACACGAAATCCTGAAAGATGATGCTGTGAAAGTGCTGCACTCAATATGCCACCAAATTTGGAAAACTTAGCAGTGGCCGCAGGACTGGAAAAGGTCAGTTTTCATTCCAATCCCAAAGAAAGGCAATGCCAAAGAATGCTCAAACTACCACATAGTTACAATCATCTCACATGCTAGTAAAGTAATGCTCAAAATTCCTCAAGCCAGGCTTCAGCAAAACGTGAACCGTGAATTCCACATTGCAAGTTGGTCTTAGAAAAGGCAGAAGAACCAGACATCAAATTGCAAACATCCGCTGGATCATGGAAAAAGCAAAAGAGTTCCAAAATAACATCTATTTCTTCTTTATTGACTATGCCAAAGCCTTTGACTGTCTGGATTACAATAAACTGTGCAAAATTCTGAAAGAAATGGGGATACCAGACCACCTGACCTGCCTCTTGAGAAACCTATATGCAAGTCAGGAAGCAACAGTTAGAACTGGACATGGAACAGCAGACTGGTTCCAAATAGGAAAAGGAGTCTGTCAAGGCTGTATATTGTCACCCTGTTAAAATATTTAACTTAAATGCAGAGTACATCAAGGGAAACACTGGGCTGGAGGAAGCACAAGCTGGAATCAAGACTGCCGGGAGAAAGATCAATAAATTCAGATATGCAGATGACACCACTCTTATGGGAGAGTGAAGAGGAACTAAAAATCCTCTCGATGAAAGTGAAAGAGGAGAGTGAAAAAGTTGACTTAAAGCTCAACATTCAGAAAACGAAGATCATGCCATCTGGTCCCATCACTTCATGGGAAATAGATGGGGAAACAGTTTCAGACTTTATTTCTTGGGTCTCCCAAATCATTGCAGATGGTGATTGGAGCCATGAAATAAAAAGATGCCTACTCCATGGAAGGAAAGTTATGACCAAACTAGACAGCATATTGAAAAGCAAAGATGTTGCTTTGCCAACAAAGGTCCATCTAGTCAAGGCTATGATTTTTCCAGTGGTCATGTATATATGTGAGATTTGGACTGTGAAGAAAGCTGAGCACCGAAGAATTGATGCTTTTGAACTACAGTGTTGGAGAAGACTCTTGAGAGTCTCTTAGACTGCAAGTAAATCCAACCAGTCCACCCTAAAGGAAACCTGTCTTGGGTGTTCATTGGAAGGACTGATGCTAAAGCTGAAACTGCAATACTTTGGCCACCTCATGCAAAGAGTTGACTCACTGGAAAAGACACTGATGCTGAGAGCGATTGAGGGCAGGAGGAGAAGGGGGCAATAGAGGATGACATGGCTGGATTGCATCACCGACTTGATGCACATAAGTTTGGGTGAACTCTGGGAATTGGTGATGGACAGGGGGGCCTGGTGTGCTGCGATTCATAGGGTTGCAGAGAGTCGGACACGACTGAGCAACTGAACTGAACTAAACAGATTACTTTGCAAAAAACAAAAAGACTCTATTTTTAAGCAAAATTCATATATATTTATTATCATTTTTGTTACTTTGTTTTTTTCTTTAATATTGTATTTTTGAGAATCTAACCTCTGCTCTAGATTTTTAATCTTTGCTCTTTGGTATTTGTTATCAATTTTGTATGTTTAATAACCTGACATTCGGTACTCATTTTACTTGGGAACAGGAATATTGGCTTGATTGCTATCTCCCCTGTGGACTCTCCTTTTCTTCACCAGGTGGCCTCTATCTCCTTCCTCCTCCTTCTATTCTTTATCCAGTTCCATGAATCTCTTCATGTGTTCCTGGCTGTAGAGAACACTTAGGGAACTGATCACTGGCTAGATCTGTCTATCTCCAATTGATTACCCCTTTTATCCTCCTGGCCACCTCTGTCTCCTTCCTCCCTCTTCTCTTCTCTGTGGAATGCCCTGAAAAGCTCGGACGGATCCAGGCTATGGAGAGCACATAGGGAAGTGATTCCTGGCTAGCTTGCTCTCTCCTCTTTTGATTCCCCTTCTTCTCTTCCTGTTCACCTCTATCTCCCTCCTCCCTTTTCTCTTTTCCATGTAACTCTGTGTACCTCTCTGGGTGTCCCTCACTATGGAGAAACTTTTCATCAAAAACATAGATGTTTTATCATCGGTGCTGTATAGATGGAGAAGTCTTGAGGCTACTGTAAGAATAAAACTGAAAACCAGATGTAGGAGGTTTAAGTCCAAATCCTGAGAACACCAGAGAACTCCTGAATCCAGGAAACATTAATCAATAGGAGCTCATCAAAGGCTGCCATACCTACACTGAAACCAAGCACCACCAAAGGGCCAACAAGTTACAGAGCAAGACATACCACGCAAATCCTCCAACAACACAGGAACACAGCCCTAAGCTTTAATATACAGGCTGCCCAAAGGCACACCAAACTCACTGACATCTCAAAACTCCTTACTGGACACTTCATTGCACTCCAGACAGAAAAAGTCCAGCTCTACCAACCAGAACACCGACACAAGCTTCCCTAACCAGGAAACCTTGACAAGCCACCCGTCCAACACCACCCACAGCGAGGAACCTCCACAATAAAGAAGAACCACAAATTGCCAGAATACAGAAATGCCACCCCAAAGATAGCAATATAAACAAGATGAAGAGACAGAAGAATACCCAGCAGGTAAAGGAACAGGATAAATGCCCACCAAACCAAATAGAAGAGGAAGACATAGGGAAGCTACCTGATAAAGAATTCCAAATAATGATAGTGAAAACTATCCAAAATCTTGAAAACAAAATGGAATCACAGATAAATACCCTGGAGGCAAGGACTGACAAGATGCAAGAAAGGTTTAACAAGGACCTAGAAGAAATAAAAAAGAGACAATATATAATGAATAATGCAATAAGTGAAATCAAAAACACTCTGGAGGGAACCAACAGCAGAAGAATGGAGGCAGAAGATAGGATAAGTGAGGTAGAAGATAGAATGGTAGAAACAAATGAAACAGAGAGGATAAAAGAAAAAAGAATTAAAAGAAATGAGGATAACCTCAGAGACCTCTAGGATAATGTTAAATGCCCCACATTCAAATCACAGGAGTCCCAGAAGAAGAAGACAGAAAGAAAGACCATGAGAAAATACTTGAGGAGATAATAGATGAAAACTTCCCTAAAATGGGGAAGGAAATAATCACCCAAGTCCAAGAAACCCAGAGAGTCCCAAACAGGATAAACCCAAGGTGAAACACCCCAAGACACATATTAACCAAATTAACAAAGATTAAACATAAAGAACAAATATTAAAAGCAGCAAAGGAAAAACAAATAACACACAAGGGGATTCCCATAAGGATATCAGCTGATCTTTCAATAGAAACTCTTCAGGCCAGAAAGGAATGGCAGGATATACTTAAAGTGATGAAAGAAAATAACCTACAGCCCAGATTACTGTAGCCAGCAAAGATCTCATTCAAATATGAAGGAGAAATCAAAAGCTGAACAGACAAGCAAAAGGTGAGAGAATTCAGCACCATGAAACCAGCTCTCCAACAAACGCTAAAGGATCTTCTCCAGACAAGAAACACAGAAACAGTATATAAACTTGAACCCAAAACAACCAAAGTAAATGGCAACAGCATCATACTTATCAGTAATTACCATAAATGTAAATGGGTTAAATGCCCCAACCAGAAGACAAAGACTGGCTGAATGGATACAAAAACAAAACCCCTATATATGTTGTCTACAACAGACCCACCTCAAAACAAGGGACACATAGACTGAAAGTGAAGGGCTGAGAAAAGATATTCCATGCAAATAGAGACCAAAAGAAAGCAGGAGTAGCAATATTCATATCAGATAAAACAAAGGCTGTGAAAAGACACAAAGAAAGACACTAAATAATGATCAAAGGATCAACCCAAGAAGAAGATATGACAATTATAAGTATATATGTACCCAACAGAGGAGCACAACAATATGTAAGACAAATGCTAACAAGTATGAAAGGAGAAATTAACAATAACACAATAATAGTGGAAGTCTTTAATCCCCCACTCACACCTATGGATAGATCAACTAAAGAGAAAATTAACAAGAAAACACAAACTTTAAATGATTCAATAGACTAGTTAGACCTAATTGATATCTATAGGACGTTTTATCCCAAAACAATGAATTTCACCTTTTGCTCAAGTGCACACAGAACCTTCTCCAGGACAGATAACATCCTGGGTCTTAAATCTAGCCTTGGTAAATTCAAAAAACTTGAAATCATTCTTTTCTGACCACAATGCAGTAAGATTAGATGTCAGTTACAGGAGAAAAACTATTAAAATTCCAACATATGGAGGCTGAACAATATGCTGTTGAATAACCAAAAAAATCACAGAAGAAATCAAAAAAGAAATCAAACTATGCATAGAAATAAATGAAAATGAAAACACAACAACTCAAAACCCATGGAACACTGTAAAAGCAGTGCTAAGGGGAAGGTTCATAGCAATACAGGCTTACCTCAGGAAACAAGAAAAAAGTCAAATAAATAGCCTAACTGTACACCTAAAGCAACTAGCAAAGGAAGAAATGAAGAACCCCAGGGTTAGTAGAAGGAAAGAAATTTTTTTACATTAGGGCAGAAATAAATACAAAAGAAACAAAAGAGACCATAACCAAAATCAGCAAAGCCAAAAGATGGTTCTTTGAGAATATAAATAAAATTGACAAACCATTAGCCAGACTCATCAAGAAACAAAGGGAGAAGAATAAAATCAACAAAGTTAGAAATGAAAATGGAGAGATCACAACAGACAACACAAATACAAAGGAACATAAGAGATTAACTATATGCCAATAAAATGGACAACACGAAGAAATGGACAAATTCTTAGAAAAGTAAAACTTTCCTAAACTGAAGCAAGAAGAAATAGAAAATCCTAACAGACTCATCACAAGCAGAGAAATTGAAACTATAATCAGAAATCTTCCAGCAACCAAACGCCCAGGACCAGTTGGGTTCACAGCTGAATTCCACCAAAAGTTTAGAGACGAGCTAACAACTATCCTACTCAAACTCTTCCAGAAAATTGCAGAGGAAGATAAACTTGCAAAGTCATTCTATGAGGCCACCATTACCTTAATACCAAAACCTGACAAAGATGCCACAGAAAAAGAACACTACAGGCCAATATCACTGATGAACATAGATGCAAAAATCCTTAACATAATTCTAGCAAACAGAATCCAACAACATATTTAAAAAATCATACATCATGACCAAGTGGGCTTTATCCCAGGGATGCAAGGATTCTTCAATATCCAGAAATCAATCAACGTTAATACACCACATTAACAAACTGAAAAATAAAAACCGTATGATTATCTCAATAGAGGCAGAGAAAGCCTTTGACAAAACTCAACATCCATTTATTATAAAAATCCTCCAGAAAGCAGTAATAGAGGGAACATAGCTCATCATAATAAAAGCTATATATGAAACACCCACAGCAAACATTATCCTCAATGGTGAAAAATTGAAAGCATTTTCTCTAAAGTCAGGAACAAGACAAGGGTGCCCACCCTCACCATTACTATTCAACATAGTTTTGGAAGTTTTGGCCACAGAAATCAGAGCAGAAAAAGAAATAAAAAGAATCCAGATTGGAAAAGAAGTAAAATTCTCACTGTGTGCAGAAGACATGACCCTCTACATAGAAAACCCTGAAGACTCCACCAGAAAATTACCAGAGCTAATCAATGAATATGGTAAAGTTGAAGGATATAAAATCAACACAGAGAAATCCTTTGCATGCCTCTATACTAACAATAAGAAAACACAAAGAAAAATTAAGGAAACAATTCCATTCACCATTGCAATGAACAGAATAAAACACTTAGGAATATATCTACATAAAGAAACAAAAGACCTATATAGCAAAAACTATAAAACACCGGTGAAAGAAATCAAAGAGGACACTAATAGATGGAGAAATATACCGTGTTCATGGATTGGAAGAATCAATATAGTGAAAATGAGTATACTACCCAAAACAATCTATAGATTCAAAGCAATCCCTATCAAGCTACCAATGGTATTTTTCACAGAGATAGAACAAATATTTTCACAACTTCTATGGAAATACAATAAACCTCCAGTGGACCACAGTGGTCCACTGGAGAAGGGAATGGCAAACCACATCAGTATTCTTGCCTTGAGAACCCCATGAATAGTATGAAATGGCAAAATGATAGGATACTGAAAGAGGAACTCCCTGGGTCAGTAGGTGCTCAATATGCTATTGTAGATCAGTGGAGAAATAACTTCAGAAAGAACGAAGGGATGGAGCCAAAGCAAAAACAATGCACAGTTATGGATGTGACTGGTGATAGAAGCAAGGTCCAATGCTGTAAAGAGCAATATTGCATAGGAACCTGGAATATCAATCCATGAATCAAGGCAAATTGGAAGTGATCAAACAAGAGATGGCAAGAGTGAACGTTGACATTCTAGGAATCAGCAAACTAAAATGGATTAGAATGGGTGAATTTAACTCAGATGACCATTATATCTACTACTGTGGGCAGGAATCCCTCAGAAGAAATGGAGTAGCCATCACGGTCAACAAAAGAGTCCAAAATGCAGTACTTGGATGCAGTCTCGAAAACGACATAATGATCTCTGTTCATTTTCAAGGAAAACCTTTTAGTATCATAGTAATCCAAGTCTATGCCCCAACCAGTAATGCTGAAGAAGCTGAAGTTGAACGGTTCTATGAAGACCTACAAGAACTTTTAGAACTAATACCCAAAAAAGATGTCCTTCTCATTACAGAGGACTGGAATGAAAAAGTAGGAAGTCAAGAAACACCTGGAGTAACAGGCAAACTTGGCCTTGGAATACAGAATGAGGCAGGGCAAAGACTAATAGAGTTTTGCCAGGAATATGCACTGATCATAGCAAACATCCTCTTCCAAAAACACAAGAAAAGACTCTACACATGCACATCACCAGATGGGCAACACCGAAATCAGATTGATTCTATTCTTTGCAGCCAAAGATGGAGAAGCTCGATACAGTCAACAAAAACAAGACCAGGAGCTGACTGTGGCTCAGATCATGAGCTCCTTATTGCCAAATTCAGACTTAAATTGAAGAAAATAGGGAAAACAACTAGACCATTCAGGTGTGACCTAAATGAAACCCCTTATGATTATACAGTGGAAGTGAGAAATAGATTTAAGGGAAGAGATATGATAGAGTGCCTAATAAACTATAGACTTAGGTTTGTGATGTGGTACAGGAGACAGGGATCAAGACCATCCCCATGGAAAAGAAATGCAAAAAATCAAAATGGCTGTCTGGGGAGGCCTTACAAATAGCTCTGAAAAGAAGAGACACAAAAAGCAAAGGAGAAAAGGAAAGATATAAGCATCTGAATTCAGAGATCCAAAAAATAGCAAGGAGAGATAAGAAAGCCTTCCTCAGCAGTCAATGTAAAGAAATAGAGGAAAACAACAGAATGGGAAAGACTAGAGATCTCTTCAAGAAAATTAGAGATACGAAGGGAATATTTCATGCAAAGATGGGCTTGATAAAGGACAGAAATGATATGGACCTAAGAGAAGCAGAAGATATTAAGAAGAGATGGCAAGAATACACAGAACTGTACAAAAAAAGATCTTCAAGACCAAGATAATCATGAAGGCGTGATCACTCACCTAGAGCCAGACATCTTGGAATGTGAAGTCAAGTGGGCGTTAGAAAACATCACTACGAACAAACCTAGTGGAGGTGATGGAGTCCCAGTTGACCTAATTCAAATCTTGAAAGATGATGCTGTGAAAGTGCTGCACTCAATTTGCAAGCAAATTTGGAAAACTCAGCAGTGGCAAGAGGACTGGAAAAGGTCAGTTTTCATTCTAATCCCAGAGAAAGTCAATGCCAAAGAATGCTCAAACTACCACATAATTGCACTCATCTCACACACTAGTACAGTAATGCTCAAAATTCTCCAAGCCAGGCTTCAGCAATATGTGAACCGAGAACTTCCTGATGTTCAAGCTGGTTTTAGAAAAGGCAGACGAACCAGAGATCAAATTGCCAACATCTGCTGGATCATGGAAAAAGCAAGAGAGTTCCAGAATAACATCTATTTCTGCTTTATTGACTATTCCAAAGCCTTTGACTGTGTGGATTGCAATAAACTGTGGAAAATTCTGAGAGAGATGGGAATACCAGACCACCTGACCTGCCTCTTGAGAAATCTGTATGCAGGTCAGGAAGCAACAGTTAGAACTGGACATGGAACAACAGACTGGTTCCAAATAGGAAAAGGAGTCCGTCAAGGCTGTCTATTGTCATCCTGCTTCTTTAACTCCTATGCAAAGTACATCATGAGAAACACTGGCCTGGAAGAAGCACAAGCTGGAATCAAGATTGCCAGGACAAAGACTGCTGGGAGAAAGATCAATAACCTCAGATATGCAGATGAGACCACCCTTATGACAGAAAGTGAAGAGGAACTAAAAAGCCTCTTGATGAAAGTGAAAGACAAGAGTGAAAAAGTTGACTTAAAGCTCAACATTCTTAAAGCTGAGAAAATGAAGATCATGCCATCAGGTCCCATCACTTCCTGGAAATAGATGGGGAAACAGTGGAAACAGTGTCAGACTTCATATTTTGGGCCTCCAAAATCAGTGCAGATGGTGACGGTAGCCATGAAATTAAAAGACACTTACTCCTTGGGAGGAAAGTCATGATCAATCTAGAGAGCATATTCAAAAGCAGAGATATTACTTTGCCAACAAAGGTCCATCTAGTCAAGGCTATGATTTTTCCAGTGGTCATGTACGGATGTGAGAGTTGGACTGTGAAGAAGGCTGAGTGCCGAAGAAATGATGCTTTTGAACTATGGTGTTGGAGAAGACTCTTGAGAGTCCCTTGGATTGCAAGGAGATCCATCCAGTCCATTCTGAAGTAGATCAGCCCTGGGATTTCTTTGGAAGGAAGGATGCTAAAGCTGAAACTCCAGTACTCTGGCCACCTTATGGGAAGAGTTGACTCATTTAAAAAGACTCTGATGCTGGGAGGGATTGGGGGCAGGAGGAGAAGGAGATGACAGGGGATGAGATGGTTGGATGGCATCACTGATTCAATGAACGTGGGTCTGAGTGAACTCCGGGAGTTGGTGATGGACAGGGAGGCCTGGAGAGGTGTGATTCATGGGGTTGCAAAGAGTCGGATACCACTGAGCGACTGAACTGAACTGAACAAAATACCTTGAATAGCCAAAGCAATCTTGAAAAAGAAGAATGGAACTGGAGGAATCAACCTGCCTGACTTCAGGCTCTACCTCAAAGCCATAGTCATCAAGACAGTATGGTACTGGCACAAAGACAGAAATATAGATCAATGGAACAAAATAGAAAGCCCAGAGATAAACCCACGCACCTATGGACACATTATCTTTGACAAAGGAGGCAAGAATATACAATAGAGAAAAGACAATCTCTTTAACAAGTGGTGCTGGGAAAACTGGTCAACCACTTGTAAAAGAATGAAACTAGAACACTTTCTAACACCATACACAAAAATAAACTCAAAATGGATTAAAGATCTAAACATAAGACCAGAAACTATAAAACTCTTAGAGGAAAACATAGGCAAAACACTTTCTGACATAAATCACAGCAGGATCTTCTATGACCCACCTCCCAAAATATTGGAAATGAAAGCAATAATAAACAAATGGGACCTAATTAAAATTAAAAGCTTTTGCACAANCATACACAAAAATAAACTCAAAATGGATTAAAGATCTAAACATAAGACCAGAAACTATAAAACTCTTAGAGGAAAACATAGGCAAAACACTTTCTGACATAAATCACAGCAGGATCTTCTATGACCCACCTCCCAAAATATTGGAAATGAAAGCAATAATAAACAAATGGGACCTAATTAAAATTAAAAGCTTTTGCACAACAAAGGAAATTATAAGCAAAGTGAAAGCTTTCAGAATAGAAGAAAATAATAGGAAATGAAGCAATGGACAAAGAATTAATCTCAAAACTATACAAGCAACTCCTGCATCTCAATTTGAAAAATAATCGACCCAATCAAAAAGTGGGCCAAGGAACTAAACAGACATTTCTCCAAAGAAGAGATACAGATGGCTAACAAACATATGAAAAGATGCTCAACATCACTCATTATCAGAGAAATGCAAATCAAAACCACGAAGCACCATTTCACTCCAGTTAGAATGGCTGCTATCNCTGCGCCGTCACAGCCCGGGACTCTCGGCCGCTGTCTCTTGGACGCGGGGTGGTTCCTCTCGGCCGCGCGTAGTGAGCCGGATCCGCGGCCGCCTGCGCGTAGTGAGCCGGCTCCGCAGCCGCCTGCGCGTAGTGAACCCTGTCACAGCTTTTATTTAAAATGAATAATCATTTTAATTAAAAAGAAACAATGGATAATTCCTTTTGAATTCATCCAGTTTCTCATTGTGGAATGAAGCTTTTACAGTAATCTACTGTAGGATTTCAGTCTCAGGTTTCTCTCCTAAAAGGAGAAAAAGAAGGCAAAATTCAAACTTAGAACAGTAGCCAACTATAGAGGAGCTACATGCAACTGATCCAGGTGGACACAGGGAAAGCAGACGATGATGATGATGATAGAAAACACTCCTATGGGTCTCTATTCATGCTATGTACTTATAGTTTTTAGGACATGCCAGGCACTGTTCTATGTGACACCGAAGTATGTACACACATATAAACTCATTTAATTCTCTCCGAAACCATAGGAGCTAGATACTATTATACATTATTTAAGAGGAAACTAAAGCCCAGAACAAGTAAACGATTTTCTCAAGATGACATGAATCATAGGCAGGAGAGACTAAAACAAGGCAGCGTATCCCCACTTATATAGACTCTCTGGTACACATTTGGGGGCTTCCCTGGTGGCTCAGACAATAAAGAATCCACCTGCTAATGCAGGAGACACAAGAGACACGGTTCCATCCTTGGGTTGGGAAGATCCCCTGGAGAAGGGAACGGCAACCCACTCCAGTATTGTTGCCTGGGAAATCCCGTGGACATCCCACCCAGCCAGGTGGGCTATAGTCCACAGGGTCACAAAGAGTCAGACACGACTGAGTGACTAAACATGCACCTACATAGTACCCATTTAGTTCTTCCAGCAGCTCAGCTTTACCCTAAACAATGTACCAACTCACCTGGAAGGGAAAATCACTGATGCTTGGTACAGAAGATGAAATACAATAGGTTTTAATACTAAACAGAATGAATAAGTTTAGCTATTATCCCATTATACCAAATTTTAAAATACTGAGCCTGATCGGATCATGAAATCCAGTTTGCTTTCCTCTTTGACTTAGGCTAAAATAGTGAAATCTAGAACTTTGTCTTATCTCTGCCAAACTTCACTATTCTTTCACTCCTATGCTGTACTCTTTATATCCACAAGCCTCATTTCATTTATTCTATAGATCTTAAGCATCCTGATTCATAGGCATGGGTTGAGACTTTTCCCAGCTTTCTACTTCATCTAGTATATACGTACAAAATTCACTAGAGCCAATAATACTTAGTTACAGCCAACACTATTCAATGTAAACAGTTAATGCCTGTGCTGAAAATAATTATCTTTAAACAGCCTGAGCCCATAGACTTCTTTATCAGCACATAAACAGAGTCATCAGTCTGGAAACATAGCTATGAATGTGAGTTTGTATTCTGCCAGTCATGAAAGTGAAAGTCGCTCAGTCGTGTGCAACTCTTTGCAACTCCATAGACTGAAGAGTCCATGGAATTTTCCAGGCCTGAATACTGGAGTGGGTTGTCGTTCCCTTCTCCAGGGGATCTTCCAAACCAAGGGATCGAACCCAGGTCTCCTGCATTGCAGGCGGATTCTNGCCAGTCATGAAAGTGAAAGTCGCTCAGTCGTGTGCAACTCTTTGCAACTCCATAGACTGAAGAGTCCATGGAATTTTCCAGGCCTGAATACTGGAGTGGGTTGTCGTTCCCTTCTCCAGGGGATCTTCCAAACCAAGGGATCGAACCCAGGTCTCCTGCATTGCAGGCGGATTCTTTACCAGCTGAGCCACAAGGGAAGCCCGAGAATACTGGAGTGGGTAGCCTATCCGTTCTTCAGAGGATCTTCCTGACCCAGGAATCAAGCGGTGTCCCCTGCATTGCAGTCGGATTCTTTAACAACCGAGCTATGAGGGAAGCCGCTAGTCATGAACGTGTCCTCAAAATATCCAGCTTATTCCCCAATTCAATAATTATTCACATACACTTCTTCCATTAATTTGGCTCTCTCTGCTCTTTGTGCCAGTTCAAAATATACGTATGTGATTCATAGATCAGTTAAGAGCACTATGCTCTGAAAATCAGTCCACAGTCTCACTCCAACTTTAGGGAGACATAATTTTCTCTGAATTTTAAGAGCAGACATTATCTATGCTGCCCACCTTGATGCTTTTTGAGTGAGAGTTGTCTGCTTCACTAGAGTGAATAATGAACAAGGCTGAATCCTTTGTTTTCAAGCCATTTCCCCCCTTCCTACTGACAATCTCTTTCTTTGAACTTTTTTTGACAGACTTTTTTAAAAAACCCACTGAAACATCTCCAAAAAACTATTAACGTCAGTACTTGAACTGGTTTCTCCATTTTTTCCACTAGAAAATTTAAGGATAAAATATTATTAATTTTTTATTCTTAAAATTTTCTCATAGGTATAGGATGGAATATAATCATGTACCACACAATCTAGAAACATATTGTTAAAGATATGTTTCTGGAAACAAAGAACAAAATGATTAACATTGGTAGTCCCCGGGGAAGAGAACTGGGGAGTAGAGGTGAGAGTGAGAAGATTTAGTGTCTACTCTTTCACACATCTGAATTTCAAAGTTTGTGAATGTGTCATCGCTCAAAATAGAAAGCCCAGAGATAAATCCACACACCTATGGACACCTTATCTTTGACAAAGGAGGCAAGAATATACAATGGATTAAAGACAATCTCTTTAACAAGTGGTGCTGGGAAAACTGGTCAACCACTTGTAAAAGAATGAAACTAGACCACTTTCTAACACCATANGATGACCCAGAGGGATGGGATGGGGAAGGAGGTGGGAGGGATGTTTCAGGATGGGGAACACATGTACACTCGTGGTGAATTCATGTTAATTTATGGCAAAATCAATTCAATATTGTAAAGTCACTAGCCTCCAACTAAAATAAATAAATTTATATTTTAAAAAATTGTGTGAAAAGCCTAAATGTAAGTTCTCAGGCCTGGCTCCAGTCTACTGACCTAGAATCTTCAGAGAATGGTCTGGGAATCTTAGTTGTCTGTTATGATGTTTTTGAAAACATTACCTGATGATTGTGACAATTTTTTAAAGAATAAATGAAGACAAAATGAAACAAAAATTAAATTTTTTAAACTGAAATAAATAAATAAAGTCTATTTTATCTGATATGAGTATTGTCCTATCAGTTTTCTACCTAGCCTTCTTTTTGTTTCCATGGAATATCTTTTTTTAACTCTTCACTTTCAGTTTATGCATGTCCTTAATCTTAAAATGAGTCTACTGTAGACAGTATATATATGGGTCTTGCTTTATCCATTCAGCTGCCTTATGTCTTTTGATTGAAGCATTTATTTATTTACATTTAAACTATTGATTGATATGTACTTAATGCCATTTTATTTATTATTCTCAGGTTGTTTTTGTAGTTCTCTGTTCCTTTCATCTCTTGTTCCTTTCCCTCGTGATTTGATGACTTTCTTTAGTGTTACATTTGGATTCCTTTCTCTTCAGTTTCTGTGTATATGTTATAGATTTTTGGTTTGCAGTTATCATGAGGTTCCTTTATAAAAACATATGTATTTAGCAGTCTAAGTTGATGGTCATTTATCTTTGAGCACATTGTGCACATTTGTACTACCCCTCAAAATTTTATGTTTTTGATGCTGTATTTTCCAAGTTTTAATTTAGTGTTGCTCAACTCTTTTAGCTATAAATAATTTTACTACTTTGTCTTTTAAACTTTCTGCTAGATTTATAGATGGTTGATCGACCACCGCTGATATATGTTTACTTTTACCAGTGAAATTTTTAAATCATAATTTTCTAGTTATGGCCTATATGAAAAAAAGAAAGCTTTTTCTATTTCATTTAAGTAAGTCCGCTTATAGGTTATTGTAAGGCTGATTTAGTGGTAGTGAAATCCTGTAGCTTTTTATTTTTTTGAGCAATTCTTTCTCTCTCCTTCAATTCTGAATGGTAACTTTGCCAAGTACAATATTCTTGGTTGTAAGTTTTTTCCCAAGCCCGTTGAATATATCATGCCAGTCCTCTCTGATCTATTAAGTTTCTGCTGAAAAATCAGGTAATAATCTTACAGTTATTCTACTATATATAGTGATTTGTTTTCTCTTGCTGCTTTTCAGATTCTCTCTTCATCTTTAATTTTTGATATTTTAATCATAATGTTTCTTTATGGGGGATTCATTTTGCTTGGGTCTCTCTGTCCTTCCTGAGCTTGTATGTCTCTTCTCTTCTCCATTTTGGGGAGAAGCCATTATTTTTTCACATAGATTTTCTGTCCATTTTTCACTCTCTTATTTTTTGGGGATCCCTGAGGATTCACATTGTGAATGCTACTATGTTTAGTGTTGTTGTTCTAGAGGTTTTTTGACTATTCTCATTTTTTAAATTATTTTTTGTTTTTTATTGTTTTGATTAGGTGATTTCCACTGTCCTGTTCTCCAGATTGCTGATTTGTTCTTCTGCACCCTCTAATCTACTGCTACTTCCTTCTAGTTTTTTTTTCAATTATTGTATTCTCTAGCTCTGATTTGTTCTTTTTTATATTTTCTATCTTTAAGTTCTCACTGAGTTCATCTATCCTTTTACATCTTCAGTGAGGATCTTAAATATTCCTTTGAACTCTATCTGGTAGATTGTTGATATCCATTTTATTAAGCTATTTTTCTGAAGTTTTATCTGTATTTGTCTCTATGTATTAGGTATATCATCTATGTCTTCCAGTCATCTGTGTGGAAGATGGGGCCAGAGCCTTGTGTTTCTAGAGTATCCCCTATGTGGTGTCTGTGTGCTCTCCTGTTATGATTAGACCATGATTCTTGTCAGCAGGCTAATGCAAGGAACTGTCCACAAGCCCAACTTACTGAAAAGTCTAGTTGTGTCAGCAGAGTGCATTAGTTTGCTGTGTTGACCTTCAGGAGTGCGATCCACTTTGGAAGGGCACCAGTGTCAGCCAGAGCCACTTTGCAAGTGAAGTGGGTGGGAGCTGCTTTGAAAGGGCCAACTAGGATGAGTAGGTTAGGTGCAACAGGTGTTCAGGGTAACACTGGGGTGGTGCACCCAGTGTTAGCTTAGTGGATGGAGAGTGACAGAAACGTTGACTGCCAATGCTGGACCAGCTAGGTGAAAACAGTGTTAAGAGTCAAAATGGTTACATCTCTGCATAAAATTTCAAGATACCTGACCCTCAGGTACAAACACTTAAGTTTGTCAGTGAATCTCCTCATAGGAACCACGTCTTTATCAAACTGTTGCCACTCCACTGGAACTCAGAATGAGTGATTTGTGTTCAAGTCCTTAAGAATGGAGCCTCAGTTTCATAAAGGCCTCCAGCTCTCTTGGATGTAAGCCCTTCTGGTTTTCAAAGACACATTCAGGTGGCTCATCTTCCAGCGCAGGTTCCCTAGTCTGGGAATCAAACCTGGGGCTTGAAACCCTTGCTCTTCAATGGGACTTCCATGGTTGTGATATCCTTCCTGCTTATGGGCTGCAGCACCTGGGGTGTGAATTCTGACTAAACCACATCTTTGCCCCTACTTATGTTTATATAATCTTTTCTTTATATCCTTCATTGTAGAAAATCTGTTTTGCTAGTCATCAGGTCATTCTCAGAGACAGTTGTTCTATCTGCAGTTGTAGTTTTAGTGTGCTCATGGGAGGAGGAGAGCTCAGGATTTTTCTACTCTTTTATCTTGATCTAGACTTCTGTGTATAAATCTTGAAACTTAAAAAAGACTGACTGTTTAAAGTGTTAAAATAATGGTGACCTCTAGTATGTATGATCAAGAAGGGACACATAAGGAGCTTCTGAAGAATCAAAAGTTCAATTTTGTACTTGAATGAAAGTTACATTACTGAATTTTTTTTTTACTTATTAATTTATGTTTATATACTTTTCCACACATGATAATCTTTATAACTATGCAGGTCTATATGGGAACAGCATTCCAGCCAAAAGCTTCCTTTAATCATCTGCTTTCTGGGACTCCGAAAGGAGTCTTGTTCACTGTAAGTGCCATGCATTCTCCAAGTTATCTATCTCTTTCCATGTATCCAACCACTATCACTTCTATAATCATCTCTCCTTAGAATTACCTATCAGTTAGCTAACTAGCTATCATCCACCTCTTATTGATAATAAATTGAATATTATCAATTAGATGATATCCAAAAGTAACAGTTTTAAAGCAACTCAATCATTTCTTTCTGAATCTACTCTTCTCTTTAGTCTCTCCCCAAAGTTTTTTTTTTAACCTTTCTTTGTTTCTTAGTTAATACAGAACCTGACCTAAGCCAAGACAATCAAATTCTTTCTTTGGGCTTTTCCTGAATTAAAACTAAGAGGATCAGTTCTTTTGGATGGGTATGTGTCAGAGGTTGCAAGACTTAGGAGTATCCAATAACCACATATCTTAAAAGAGAAAACCAGTCTACAGGAGAAGAGATCTGAGCCGACACAGAGAAAAGAAGCTATAACAGAGAAACAGAGTCCTGCAATATTAAAGTTCTATAATCTAGCTGAAGTTCAGCATCATTCTTTCCCTTTTCAGACATGTGAGTGGTATTTTTATCCATGCTAGTTTAACTTGCATTTTTATTTACCAAATAAAATCCTACTCAGAGAACCTAGATAAATTGCTCCTACTCACATTCTTCAATGTATATGACAACAATCAGGAGATTTCAGTTCTAACAATAAATTACTATAATATACCTATAAAACAATGATTGTTTTCCAACTTCTGCATGGTTAACCTGAATCCAGATAGCAAATTAATATTATATTTTTTTAGATTTATGAACGACTTATAATACTTAGATATATTAAATTAAGAACTTCTCTGGTTGCACATCAGTAAAGAATCTGCCTGTCCAAGCAGAATATGCAGGTTCAATCCCTAGGTCAGGAAGATCCCCTAGAGAAGGAAATGGCAACCCAGTATTGCCACTACAGTATTCTTGCCTGGGAAATCCCATGAACAGAGGAGGCTGGAGGGTTGTAGTCCAAGTGGTCGCTAAAGAGTCGGACATGACATAGCAGCTGAAACAAAATAACAACAAATATTAAACTAAGTATATAATCTTTTAAAATTCATTTAAAAAGAGATGAAAATCTTACCATCTGCAACAACATGGATGAACCCTGAAGACACTGTGCTATGTGAAATGTCAGACAAAGAAAAACAAATACTACATGGAGAAATACAGTAGTTACCAGAAGTGTGGAGATGGGGAAAAATGAGAGCATATTTGCCACAGTGTACAAACTTTCAGTTATAAATGAATAAGTTCTGAGGATCTAATGTACAGCTTACTGGCTGTAGTTAATAGTTAATAATGCTACATTCGATATTTGAAATCTGCTAAGAGAGTAGATTTTAAGCATTCTCATTTTTTAAACAAATGTAACCAAGTGAGGTGATATATGGTTGACTGATTGTGGTAAGGATTTCACATTCATTTGATGTATACCTAATCATCCTCATCTTGGATGATGTCATGTAATATACTACAACTGTATTTGTCAACTATACTTCAATAAATCTGAAAAAAATAAAATACATATTTTTCAGATTAAATTAGTCTTTAAAAATGTTAACTTAAGGTAACCTACCTAAAATTTGTCCAAGAATGTTGTCTCTATACTGATTTCACAATTTGAACAAGTCCAGGAAGTTGGAGTTTCCATTTTCTTAGAGTCATTTTAATGTATAAATAAAATGGTTGTATATAAGCATCTGAATGCAGAGTTCCAAAGAATAGCAAGGAGAGATAAGAAATCCTTTCTCAGCAACCAGTGCAAAGAAATAGAGGAAAACAACAGAATGGGAAAGACTAGAGATCTCTTCAAGAAAATTAAAGATATCAAGGGAACATTTCATGCAAAGATGGGCTTGATAAAGGACAGAAATAGTATGGACCTAACAGAAGCAGAAGATATTAAGAAGAGGTGGCNGATGGACAGGGAGGCCTGGCGTGCTGCAATTCATGGGGTCACAAAGAGTCGGACACGATTGAGCAACTGGAATGAACTGAACTGAACTGAATGTCTGAAAACTTCTACAATGAAGAAGAAAATGAGGCAAGAGTTAAGCTAAAAAAAATCAATAAAAGGAAAAGACACCTTTTTAAGGAATAAGAAATAGACCTCAGAATCCAAGCCCATTCACATTACATCACCTTATGCAGATCTATATACTGACTAATATTTACTTAAAATGGGTGATCTCCATAGCAACCAGTGAATCAAATGGTACATGAGCTTACTGTGAAGGGAAGATATTTGTCTTTCTTAGAGTAAAACTGACTATGTAACAAACAAAACTGATTATGAATCCTGAAGATTTAACCTAATATATGAGATACTTTTAAATATGTGTTTTACAACTCATAATTGATGACATCAATATTATTTTTCCATAGATTTCTTCCCCTCTTTAGCTTCTCTTTTTTGCTTTGATAGCTTAAAATGGGGGCTAGCAAAACCACTGAGATTTATTTCAGTGTGTTAGGCAGAATAGTGCCCCAAAGATGTCCATGCCCCAGTCTCTGGACCCTGTGTGCCACCTTATATGGCAAAAGGGACTTTGAAGAAGTAATTTAGGGTACAAATATTGAAATGGAGGGATTACCCTGAATTATTTGGGTGAACTAATCACATGAGTCTTTGAAAACAGAAAACATTTTCCAGCTGAGATCAGAAAAAGATATGATGACAGGAGAAAGTTTAGAGTGATACTACATTGCTGACTTTGAAAATGAAGAAAGAGAACATGAACCAAGCAATGTAGATGGCCACCAAAAGCTGGAAAAGGCAACAAAATTGAATCTCCATAAAGGAAGGCAGCCACACTGACACATTCATATCAGCCCACTGAAATCCATGTTAGGCTTCTAATTCATGGAATAAATTTGTATTGTTGTAAGGCACTAAATTATGACTTTGTGTTAGTCTGACATAGCAGAAATAGGAGACTAATAAACTATGTGTGACATTGGTGTGACTTCATAAAGAAACGCAGGAACTAATTAAAGGAAGGGAGAAAAAGATTTCCACGTTGTCTCATCCATACTGTATAGAATGTAATTTGACAGATCTAAGCAAAGCACATGTCCCTTCAAAATGGTGCTGGCCNAGACTAATAAACTATGTGTGACATTGGTGTGACTTCATAAAGAAACGCAGGAACTAATTAAAGGAAGGGAGAAAAAGATTTCCACGTTGTCTCATCCATACTGTATAGAATGTAATTTGACAGATCTAAGCAAAGCACATGTCCCTTCAAAATGGTGCTGGCCTAGTACTCTTGCCTGGAAAATCCCATGGATGGAGGAGCCTGGTGGGCTGCAGTCCATGGGGTCGCTGAGAGTCGGACACGACTGAGCGACTTCACTTTCACTCTTCACTTCTATGCATTGGAGAAGGAAATGGCAACCCACTCCAGTGTTCTTGCCTGGAGAATCCCAGGGACAGGGGAGCCTGATGGGCTGCCATCTATGGGGACGCACAGAGTTGGACATGACTGAAGCGACAGCAGCAGCAGCAGCAGACATAAAATTAGCAGGTTACCATCCATATCCAAAAGCCTCAGGAATATTCCAAAGAATTCATGAAAATTTGTGTCCTCTGCCAGACTCTGTTTTATGCCATATTGAGCCTCCTTCAACTGCAAAAACAACACTGAATCATAATTAAGAATGAAAACAGGCCCAAACCTGCATATCTTCCTTCGACAGACTACCAGGTCAGAGAAACAGAAAATGTATTTTTCCTAAGACATTTTTGGGTGTGGATGTGTGAGTTTGTGTTTACATATATTTTTAATAAGAAGAAAAACCTTTTTTCAAAAGGTTATTTTTCTTCCTTGAGGGCCTTACCCAGAGTGGCTGTGAGAAGAGGGGAGGGAGGGTATTAAACACTTTCATGTCGTTCTCTCATTTGTATATGAAATGACTTTTAAGTAAAGACATTTTCTTTTCTAAAAAGAAACAGGTTTAACAGATTTATAATAAAATATTGGAATTCCCCCATGGCACAGTGGTAAAGAATTTCCATGCAATTCAGGAGCCACAGGAGATTCAGGTTCTATCCCTGGGCTGGGAAGATCTCCTGGAGGAGAGCATGGCCCCACTCCAGTATTCTTGCCTGAAGAAACCCACAGAGAGAGGAGCCTGATGGGCTATGGTCCATAGGGTTGCAAAGAGCTGGACACAACTAAAGTGAACTAGCAAGCATTCATAATAAAATATGCTTCATAAACTGATGAAACTGAGTCTTCAATACAAATAATAATGTATTTATACAGATTTTGTATTTCTCTCTACAATAAAAGGGAACCTGTTTCTTTTGTTAGTTTTTAACACTTTGTAGCTACTTATTACTTCATTTCAAGAGTTCTCAGTGTGGTCTAAGGACCCCAGGGCATCATTAGGGTCTTTCCAAGAGGTCCAAGACGTCCTCCTTTTTCCAATGACATATCCATGTGAAACTAGGTTTTCTGGATATACTTCAACCTAAACAAAATATTCCATAGACTAAATGCAGTACTAATTTCTAACATGATAAATATTTATATGTAAGATCCACATAAACAAAAACTTTTTAAGGTCTTCATTTGTTTTTTAAGAGTGTAAGGGGTTTCTCTCTTACACTGTTAGTAAGAATGTAATTGGTGAAGCCACTATGGAAAATAATATGGCGGTTCCTTTGAAAAACTAAGAATAGAATTTCCACATAATCCAGAAATCCCCATATATTCAGAAAAGATGAAAATTCTCATTCAAAAAGATACATGCACCCCAGTGTTCATGCGATATTATTTACAACAGCCAAGACAGGGAAGCAACTTAAGTGTCCATCAAAAGATGAACAGATAAAGAAGATATGATATATACATACAACTGAATATTACGCAGTCATAAAAAAAAGAGTTAAATACTGCCATTTGCAGCAACATGGATGGTCCTAGAGATTATCATACAGAGTGAAGTAAGGCAGACAAAGAAGGGTAAATATATGATATCACTTATACATGGAATCTAAAAAAATCCTTTGCTCTCCACTCTTCCTTTTTGAAGGAAATGTCCCACATCAAAGGGTTATTTCCTTGTGTAGACTTTCTTTCTTTCTTTCCTTTTTTGAATTTTGGTTGTGCTGAGTCTTTGTTGCTTTCTCCCCAGTTCCGGGACATGGTGGCTTCTCTAGTCAGGGTTAGTTGCCCAGTCAGGGATTGAACCCATGTTCCTCACATTGGAAGGCAGTTTCTTAACAACCAGACACTCAGGGAAGTCCCTATACAGGCTTTCTATAATCAAATTTTGCCTAGGAAATTTTTTTATTTCCCACTATCACTTTGGATAGTTCAATATCATATTCTTCTTGGAGAAAAAATGAGGCTGTTAGTTGTCACTGCATTAACATTAATTTCAAAGTAAACTGAGAAGTCTATTTCCTTAGTATCCTTCATAGAAATTGAAGTAAATATGTATAACTTTTAATAATGGCACTTTTATTTATTTTTTACTTTTATAATCTAGTTCTAATCTACAGTAACTTCCTAATCTCCCAGTATCTTCACTGCATATGCCCTCCATGCAGTTCTCTGTCTTCACAGATTTAACTAATTACCATTAACTATTTATGAACTATGGCTCTTGCCTTCAAAGAATTTAGGATTGGTGGGGGGAAATAAACATTATCCCAAATAACTGGCATGAAAAGAAAATAATGATAAATGTTTCAAGAAACATGAAAACAACATATGAACCAGACAGAGAACAAACATATGGATAACCAGGGAGGAAGGGAGGTAGAGGGATGAATTGGGAGACTGGAATTGACATATAAACGCTACTAGGTATAAAATAGATAATTAATGAGAACCTACCATACAGCGCTGGATCATAGAAAAAGCAAGAGAATTCCAGGAAAACATCTACTTCTGCTTCATTGACTACACTAAAGCCTTTGACTACGTGGATCACAACAAACTGTGGAAAATTATTCAAGAGATGAGAATACCAGACCACCTTACCTGCCTCCTGAGAAACTTGTGTGCAGGTCAAGCAATAGTTAGAATCAGACATGAAACAATGGACTGGTTCCAAATTGGGAAAGAATACATCAAGCCTGTATATTGTCACCTTGCTTATTTAACTTATATGGACAGTACATCATGATAAATGCCAGGCTTGATGAAGCAGAAGCTGGAATCAAATTTCCAGGAGAAATATCAATAACCTCAGATATGCAGATGACACCACCCTTATGGCAGAAACAGAAGAGGAGCTAAACAGCCTCTTGATGAAGGTGAAAGAGGAGAGTGAAAAAGCTGGCTTAAAACTCAACATTCAGAAAACTAAGTTCATGGCATCTAGTCCCATCACTTCATGGCAAATAGTTGGGGAAACAATGGACACAGTGAGAGACTTTATTTTCTTGGGCTTTAAAATCACTACAGATGGTGACTGCAGCCATGAAATTAAAAGACGCTTGCTCCTTGGAAGAAAAGTTGTGACCAACCTAGACAGCATATTAAAAAGCAGAGACTTTGCCAACAAAGGCCTGTCTAGTCAAGGCCATGGTTCTTCCAGTAGTCATGTATGGATGTGAGAGTTGGACCATAAAGAAGGCTGAGTGCTGAAGAATTGATGCTTTTGAGCAGTGATGCTGGAGAAAATTCTTGAGAGTCCCTTGGACTGTAAGAAGATCAAACCATTCAATCCTAAAGGAAATCAATCCTGAATATTAATTGGAAGGACTGACACTGATGCTGAAGATCCAACTTTGGCCACCTAATTTGAAGAGCTGACTCATTAGAAAAGACCCTGATGCTAGGAAAAATTGAAGGCACGAGGAGAAGGGGACAGATGATGAGATGGTTGGATGGCATCACCGACTCAATGGGCATGAGTTTGAGTAAGCTCCAGGAGATGGTTAAGGACAGGGAAGTCTGGCGTGCTACTGTCCATGGGTTACAAAGAGTCAGACATGACTGAGTGACTGAACAACAGCCATACAGCACAGGGAACTCTACTCAGTGCTCTGTGGTGACCTAAAAGGGAAGGCAATCCATAAATGAGGGGATATATGTATACATACAGCTGATTTGCTTTGCTGTACAGCAGAAACTAACAAAACATTGTAAAGCAACTACACTCCAATACAAATTTTAAAAAAAACAATATGCTTGTGGTAGAGATTGACAGTGACTCATACAATATCCATGTTCCTCTTCCTCTTAGTACAAGAGATAAGTTTTCTTCTCACATATCTGAGTTGTATGTGTGGAAGCATGAAAACTGAGTCTTTCCTGAAAAAAAAAAAAAAGTTTTCTTCTAGCTCTCAACATTCTTAGGCACCCTAGAAGTTAGCTATGGCTTTGTTACTAACTTTGCTTACTGCTGATGTGGCCATGGAATGCTCTGGTTCATCAAATGAAAGCCAAAGTTGAGCTGGATTCCTTTACAAGCTCTTTATAGGGGCATGTTCCTTTTATTGTCCCCTTCCAGTTTCCTGCTGTCTGAAACTTAAACAAGATGGATACAGCTCCAGCAGCCACCTTGGAGGATGAGAAATCCTGGAGGAAAGCCAGGAGGAACAGAAAGATGAAAAAGAGGCTGAGTCTTTAATGCTTGTGGAGTCATAAAAAAGTAAACATCTCTATTGCTTAAGCTATTAAGAAGGAAGCAGGGTTTCTGTTACACAAACTTGAACTTGGTTCTAAAAGATACACTCTTGGAAATTCAGAGAGAAAAAGGAACACTTCTACTGGGTATTTCTAGTAACATTTGAACTAGACCTTGAAGACTGTACAGAATTTTATCATGTGATCCATGCCAGAGAAATCCATGAAAGTGATTATCTCAAGAAGATGCTGCACTCATAGTAGAACAAATTTAATATAAAAGAGCACTGCAGCTCCCTCCTTAGCCTTGAGACATCCCATTCCTCAATGAAAAGGTCATGATCCTTCACATTTCAATCTCCCCTAAAATCTAGTTCAAAATCAGCTTCCTCATAATGGCCTTCCCACACCACACTCTAACTCCTCTAGAACCTAAGGTTCACCCATTCATAAGCATTGTTTGTTATCTAAAGACTTGGAGGTTTTATGTCTTATAATATAGGTAATAAGGTTTCTGATATCAGATAATGGTCTTTAAATCACTAATTATGCTTGTAGTCTTTGCACACCTTACAATCTCAGTCACAAAAATGCATCATTTTCAACCCTCTTCAAATGTTTCTAGGTGGGTGGGAGGGAGGTTCAAAAGGGAAGGGATATAGGTATACTTATGGCTGATTCACACTGTTGTACAGCAGAAAATAACACAACATTATAAACAAATTATCCTTCAATTAAATTTTTTTTAAGTAGACTCTGAAGCCAATCAGGAAGAATAAGAAATTTTTGCAAAAGAATAATGAGCATGATTTTTAGCTTTTTTGTAGTCTTCAGGTTCTTTGTTCAAACCAAATCCTACCTCCCTGTTCAAACACTTTCAGTGACTCCTTCAGTGACTCCTAAATAAAATTCAAGTTCTTTCAACTATTATATTTTTTTTAAAAGAGCATTCTAACAATATCTAAGGATATTCCAAAAGCAACAAGATTCCCATGATTCCATCACTTTAAAAAAAATGGCTTTAGGTGTGGCCTGACCTGGCTTGCATGCTGAGCATTTGGGCAGAAAATATATAAATATGTAAATAGCAATTCTAGTGTTTGGTAGCTTATGAAGAATTTCCTATCCATGGTTTCACATTACTTTACAATAACTTTATGAATTAGGTACATCCATGCCCCTTTGTTTATCCAAAAATATATATTTTGCTTTTGTTTAAAATATATTTTAAGGCTTACTGGGACAGTAGTAACAAAATTGTAAATCATCACAATACAATGGAGAAGCACTGATGTAGAAGCCAGGGTAAGATTCCAGGAGGCTTCACAAACTTAGAATATAGCCACTTTCTGGTGGGATAAGCCTAAGAGCTCCGAACAGGTAGAGACAGGGGATAAGTATGAAAGTGTTAGCTGCTCAGCCATGTCCAACTCTTTGTGACCCTGTGGACTATAGCCTGCCGGTCTTCTCTGTCTATAGAATTCTCCAGGCAAGAATACTGGAGTGAGTAGTCATTCCCTTCTCCAGGGAAACTTCCCAACCTAGGTATCAAACCCAGGTCTCCTGCATTGCAGGTGGATTCTTTACCATCTGAACTACTGCTAATAGGTAAACTTAGTTGTAACTGAAGAAAGGTGCCTGGAAATCTGGGGGAGAGAAGCATTACAGACAGGTAGAACAGTGTGTGGAACAAGAGCATAGCCCATGTAAGGAACAGCAAATAATTTGAAAACAGAAGTAAGGAGGAAATTTTAGTGAGACGAGACTTAGCTAGAGGCTAAAAATGAAACATGCTCTATACTAGCTGTAGCATTGCTGTCTTATCTTGTAGGTAAAGAAAAGTTGCTAAAGGATTTTAAGCACGGGAATTCTGTGATCAGATTAACAACTGTAAAGATAATTCTGAACGCAGTGTCACAAATTATCCAGGTAAACAACAATAAAAAATTCATAAAAAGTACACTAAAGTGGTAGCAATACAAGGCGATGCTGTAACATACATAAACTTTTTCAGGATTTCAAAACAACTGTGTTATTGCCTTTCAAAAAGAAACAGGGAGAGAGACTATGATTCACAAAATGCCAGTACCTCTTAACAAACCATATATATTTCCTGATTTTTCATATTTTTAAAGCTGCGTTGTTTATTTGTCCTTAAACCCTGCAATTAAAACTGAGAATCAACTATCCCAAGGCTTCACTTACAAGCCAACAAAAAATAATCTTATTTTTCTTTCTCAGTTGCTCTTTTTTCTTCTTTAGGAAAATATAAAAATGGCACTTGTATCACGTTCAAATGCCATCAGTAATCCTATACATTAATCAACTAGAAAAGAGTATTTTCCTTTTTTTTTAATCCAGAAGTATTCAGAAGTATTTTATGACCTTTCACCCATAAAAATAGCTTTGTGCACCATGAGAATTTTTTCAAGACTGGATAAAATGAATTAACTGTCTAAGTAAGCCAGGAAGGCAACGTAATGCTTAGATATTTCCTTTGCCAACTACTTTTTCTATACTAACGTACTATAATGTACTTTTTGGGAAAATGCCAAAGATGATACTATGGACCTTTTTTCTCTGCCCGTATGTTCTTGAGGAACCAGAGGATGAATTTCAACTCTATTTATTAGCCACTTGTGCCTTAGGCTACTTCCCTGACCTTATGGAGCCCATTTTTAACAGTAAAACGTAGATTAAATACGTTAGGAATTAAATAACATATTCTATATTGTGTTTAACAGTAACTGGCATAGAGCAATTGCTCAATATATAGAGCTATTATGATTATTACTATTTCTATAAAGAAATGTTTTACTTTTCTTCTACCTGATGGGGAATGAGGCTTTCCCTGCTGGGAAGAAACTCTGCTTACCACAAAACTCCTGTCAATCATCATTTCATTTACCAAAATTATTTTTTATGGTGAACTATGTAGGGGACTGGAATGCAAGTGTAGGAAGTCAAGAAACACCTGGGGTAACAGTAAAATTTGGCCTTGGAATATGGAATGAAGCATGGCAAAGGCTAATAGAGTTTTGCCAAGAAAACGGACTGGTCATAGCAAACACCCTCTTCCAACAACACAAGAGAAGATTCTACACATGGCCATCACCAGATGGTCAACACCGAAATCAGACTGATTATATTCTTTGCAGCCAAAGATGGAGAAGCTCTATACAGTCAGTNGGCAGACAGAAAGGCTTTTGTACCTGGGAGGATGCCATAGGGTCCTGCTTGGTTTCAAATTCAAAGTAGCAAAGTAGCAGGATACAAAGTCAGCACATGAAAATAAGCTGAATTTCTATATACCAACAATGAAAAAAATGAAAAGGAAATCATAAAAATAATCCCACTTACAATAATATCAAAAATATTAAAATACTTAGGAATTAACCAAAGAAGTGAAAGAGATGTATAATGAAAACTACAAAATATTGCTGAGGGAAATTAAAGAAAATAAATGGAAACACATCTCATGAAGATTTAATAAAATTAAGATGTCAGTCCTACCCAGAGCAAGCTATAGATTCCATGTAATCCCTTTCAAAAATCCCAAATATTTTTTTTTTCAGAAAAGAAAAACCCCTCCTAAGATTTACATGGAATCTCAAGAGACTCTAAATAACCAAACGATCTTGAAAAACAAAAGTAAAGCTGGAGGACTCGCACTGCCTGGTTCCAAAACTTACTACAAAGCTACAGAAATCAAAGCAGTGTGACACTGGCGTAAAAACAGATATATGGAATAGACTAGAGAGTCCAGAAGTATACCCTCCCATACATGATCAAATGATTTTTGACAAGGTAATTCAGGCCCTTCAATGGAGGAAAGGGCAATCTTTTAATAAATGGTGCTGAAAAAACTGGATATTTACATGCCAAAGAGTGAAATGTGACCCTTACCTAACACCATGTACAGAAATGAACTTGAAATGGATCAAAGACCCAAATGTAAGACCTAAAAATATTTTTTAAAAACCATAGGAAAAACCTTTACAATGTTAGATATGGTAATGATTTCTTGGATATAACACTAAAGATACAGATAACAAAAGAAAAAATAGGCACACTGGGCTTCATGAGACAAAACCTTTATGCATCAAAAGACAACAGCAATAGAGTAATAAGGCAACTCACTGAATGGGAGAAAATATTTTAAATTCATGTATCTGATAAGGGATTAATATTCAGAATATATATTATGGAACTCCTAAAGGTGAACAACAAAAAAGCAAAAAACTTTCTTTTAAAACGAGCAAAGGACTTAAATACATGTTTCTCCAAAGAAGATGTACAAATAAACAGTAAACATGTGAAAAGATGCTCAGCATCACTCATCATTAAGAAAATGGAAATCAAAACTCCTGATAAGTATTAGCTACTATCAAAAAAAATCAGAAAGTAAGCGTTGGTGCAGATACACGTTTGGCCACTCAGTTGTGTTCGACTCTTTGCGACACTTTGGACTGTAGCCCTCCAAGCTTCTCTGTCCATGGGATTTTCAGGCAAGAAAACTGGAATGGTTTGTCATTTCCTTCTCCAGGTGAGGATACGGAGACACTGAAACTCTAGTACACTGTTGGTAGAAATGTTAAATGGTGCATCTGCTGTGGAAAACTATAGCAGTTCCTTAAAAAACAAAAAACAGCATTGCCATACAATTCAGCAATTCCACCTGGGGGTATACACCCAAAAGGACTGAAGGTAATGTGTTGAAGAGACCCTGTGTACACCCATACTCATAGCAGCATTATTCACGATAGCTAAAATGTGGAAGCAATTCACGTGTCTATAAACAGATGAATGGACAAACAAAATGTGGTATGTACAGATGATGGAATATTACCCACCTTAAAAAGGACAGAAAATCTGACATATGCTACAACATGGATGAAACTTGAGGATGTTATGTGAAGTGATATAAGCCAGATCCAAAAGAAAAATATTATAGATTCCACTTATATGAGGAACTTACAAGAGTCAAAATCATAGCAACAGAAAGTGGAAGAGTGGTTGCCAGGGGCCAGGCGGAAGGGAGAGAGAATGGAGAGTTAATATTTAATGACAGTTTTATAAAATGAAAGGAGTTCTGGAGATGGGTGGTGGCGATGGTTCCATAAAATCATGAATGAATCTGATACCACTGAGCTGTTCACTTAAAAATGGTTAGGATGGTAAATGTTATGTTGTTTTATTTTACTACAACAAAAAAAAATTGAAAATAAATTGGAAAAACAAACCAAGACAGCAACAAAAACAACCAACGGCATAAGCAAGCTGGGTAGAATATCAGAGGTGGAAAACCAAGATTTACTTAGAAAATTCCCCGGTGGTCCAGTGGTTAGAACTCTAGGACTTGATGCTTTCACTGCCCTGGCCCATGTTTTAATTCAGAAGTCATCAAACTAAGGTTTATGAGCCAAATCCCACCAGTTGAGTTTTTGTAAATAAATTTTGAAAGTGAAAGTCGCTCAGTTGTGTCCAACTCTTTGCGATCCCATGGACTCTACAGTTCATGCACCAGGCCAGGATACTGGAGTGGGTAGCCTTTTCCTTCTCCAGGGCGTCTTCCCAACCCAGGGATCAAACCCACCAGGTCTCCCGCATTGCAGGCAGATTCTTTACCAGCTGAGCCACAAGAGAAGACCAAGAATACTGGAGTGGGTAGCCTATCCCTTCTCCAGCGGATCTTCCCTACCCAGGAATCAAACCAGGGTCTCCTGCATTGCAGGTGGATTCTTTACCAACTGAGCTATCAGGGAAGCCCAAATAAAGTTTATGTCTTGTAAATAAAGTTTATGTCAGATTGCATATTACGTATGTGTGTGTGTGTGCTAAGCCGCTTCAGTTATGTCCGACTCTTTGTGACCCCATGGCCTGTAGCCCATCAGGATCCTTGGTCCATGGGATTCTCCAGGCAAGACTACTGGNAATAAAGTTTATGTCTTGTAAATAAAGTTTATGTCAGATTGCATATTACGTATGTGTGTGTGTGTGCTAAGCCGCTTCAGTTATGTCCGACTCTTTGTGACCCCATGGCCTGTAGCCCATCAGGATCCTTGGTCCATGGGATTCTCCAGGCAAGACTACTGGAGTAGGTTGCCATGCCCTCCTCCAGGAGATCTTCCTGACCCAGGGATCAAACCCACATCCCTTATGTCTCCTGATTGGCAATTGAGTTCTTTACCACTAGTGCCACCTGCGGAGAAGGCAATGGCAGCCCACTCCAGTACTCTTGCCTGGAGAATCCCATGGATGGAGGAGCCTGGTGGNCATGTGAAGAGCTGACTCATTGGAAAAGACTCTGATGCTGGGAGGGATTGTGGGCAGGAGGAGAAGGGGGCAGGAGGAGATGGGGAGGACAGAGTATGAGACGGCTGGATGGAATCACCGACTCAATGCACAAGAGTTTGAGTGAACTCCGGGAGTTGGTGATGGACAGGGACACCTGGCATGCTGCAATTCATGGGGTCACAAAGAGCTGGACACGACTGAGAGACTGAATTAAACTGAACTGATGTCATGGTGGTTAAGAAATCTATCACCTACAGTGTCATTTGTGGTTTTTGTGCAAATTTTTTCAGTTTAAGGTTACTAAAAACTGTTACTATTTACTGGAGTACATATAAGCAAATTATCTCACAAAAAAATAAGTACCTAGAGACTATGCTTTGCAGAATCTCAAAGTAATGTTTCAAGAGCAACAAGAATTGAAAATAACCAGACACACATGGAAAAGAAAATAAAATATGAGTAACAACAGAAGGAGAATACAAGAATTTGCATAGTGATGTTATCACAAACATTACAGTATGACTATGCTTGCTATACATAAAATATCTCCAGAGTATAGCAAGCTACAAAAAGTGACAAAGCAAGTTTGAAAAATCAAACATAATTTAAAGGAATAAAAAGTATTATAAAATAAATATAGTAAAAACATAGCATATAAAATAATCATAAAAATTAAATACTATAAAAATGTAAAAATTTAAAAATATGCTCAGTGGTCCTGTTTGGCAGCAAACCAAACATCATTAAAATAGTAAAAAGTAGAAAACTGGAAGATTTGTAAGGAAAAATATATGGACGCCTGCAAATAGAGATAAAAATACAGAATAGATGAGAATATCAAAGACAAGAAAGATTTAGTGAAAACTTCCAGAAGAAAATAATAATATTTCTAAATTTGTGTGCATCTAATTACATAGCCTACAAAAAAGCAAATACCAACAGTATCCAATAAAAGACAAATCCACAATTATAATGGGAGACTGTAATATACCTCTCTGAGTTGCTGATAAAATTAATAGAAAAATAATTAAGGTATAGACATTTAAAACACAATTAACAAAACTGACCTATGGAAATTATACCCTGCAATTGTAGAATACATATTTTTCAAGCACACACAAATCATTCAGAAAATAGACAGTGGTGGTAAGGTTGGTGGTTTAGTAGCTTTATAGACTGTATCCCACCAGGCTCCCCTGTCCATGGGATTTCCTAGGTAAGGATACTGGAGTAGGTTGCCATTTCCTTCTCCAAGGAAATTGATTGTATACTGTGATATAAAGTACACAAAAATATCAAAGGAATAGAAACACAGAAAAAGTTGAAAAGGCGCACAAGATAATTTCTGGTGTTTTAGCATTGTGCTATAGCTTATGTAGTAATATGAACATTAACATAATAATTTGTTAGATTATACAACTATATCATGTACTTTTTTATATGCAATTCTTACTTTATAATAACTTTTAAATGAATCTGAAACACATAAAATATGTTATCTAACCACAATGCATTTATGTCAGAAATCATTCAGAAACTAGTAACTAGAAAATTTCCTAAACTTTCAGAAATTAAATAATGTATTCTAAATACCACATGATTCAAAGAAATATCATAAAACAAATTAAAAATATTTTAACTATATAAATAAATGCTATGCAATAGCAAAGTTTACAGGATGAATATAAAGCAATGTATAAAATAATATTATCAGTAAGAAACATAAAATAGAAAGAGAAATGTTGAAAATTGATAAATAATTGTTAAACATCTGTCTAAAGTTGTTAGAAAAGATATCAAAAAGTAAAATCAAAAATATGTAGAGGAAGAAAATGGAGATAAGTGCAAAATCTAGTGAAATGTTTTAAAAATATAAAATAGAGAGGACCAAAAAAGCTAAAGATGTATGTTTGAAAAGATAAATCTTGTAGTAAGATTAACCAAGAAAGGAGAGAGAGATGGAGGGAGTGGGGGAGGGAAGGAGCAAAGGAGAGAAAGACTAATAGGAATGAACAGCAATAATCACTGCAGATACTGAAGACATGAAACAGGTCAAAAGGAAATATGTGAACAAATGCTTAAGTTCCTAGAAAAGTGTGTGTGTGTGCTAAGTCACTTCAGTCGTGTCCTACTCTTCATGAAAGTATGGACTGTAGCCCTCCAGTCTCCTCTGTCCCTGGGATGCTCCAGGTAAGAATACTGGAGTGGGTTGCCATGCCCTCCTCCAGGGGATCTTCCTGACCAGGGATAGAACCTGCATTTTTACATCTCCTGCATTGGCAGATGGGTTCTTCATCAGTAGTGCCATCTGGGAAACAGAATAGAAAAGTGCATCTCGAACAAAATTTGGCTCAAGAAGAGATGTAAAACCTAAATAATGTTTTAAAGAATTTGAATCGAGTATAAACAAACTCTTCCCACAAAGAAAAAAACTACAGGTCCAGATAACTTTATGAGCAAGTTTACCATGCAGTCACTAAAGGAACAGTTCCAGATTGCTCTGGACTGAGTCGTGTCCCCTCAAATTTTGCATGTTGAAGCTGCAACCCCTGATGTGATAGACTCTAGAGATGGGACCTTAGGGTGGTGATTAGGTTTAGATGAAGTAATGAGGGTTAAGCCCTAATGATGGGATTGTATACTCTGGATTATGATGAGTTTATTCACCAGAGAGGTCTCTCTTGGTCTTGCTCTCTCTCTTGCTCTCTCCTCTTTCTCTTTCTGAGGTGAGGACACAGTGAGAGGTGGCCATCTGCAAGCCAGAAAAGCAGACTTCACCCTGTTTCAACATTGCACTCTGATCTCAGATGCTCAGCCTCAGAAATGGTGAGAAAATTAATGTCTGTTGTTTAAGCCATCCAGTCTATGGTATTTGTTATGGAAATTCAGGCAGACTAAGATGTAGACTTAGACAAATTTTTTCAGAGATTTGAGGAACATGTTATATTCCAATTCTTTTTATAATCAACTTGATAACAAACCTGAAGGGCAGCATGAGAAAAGAAAATTAAAAGCCATTTTCAAATCTTACTTTGAATACAAAAATGTTTTTTTAAGTTATTAAACCAAATCTATCAATATACAAAGATAATATCTTATGACCAACTGATTTTATCCTATAATGAAATGTTGGCTTAACACTAAAAAAAAATCAAATAATGTAATTCACTACTACATCAACAAATAAAAGGAGATAAAAATTTTAAGCTCAGTAGATAAATGTAAAGCCCACTGATGATAAGAATTTGTGCCACAAATTCTAGGAACAAAGGTGAGCTTTCTTAACCTGATAAGGGATATTTACAAAAAAAGAAACAAAACATAGTGAACATTATATTAAATGGTGAAGCTTTTGAAATTTTCCCTTTGAGTTGAGGGTAAAAGTTAAAATATCTGCAATCAGAATATCTATCCAACATTTTAAAGGAGACTCTAGCCCACAGTACAAAAAGGAAAGAAAATAGTAAAGTCAGTCTTAAAAAGAAGAACAAAATGGCAAAAAACACAATATTGTAAAGTAATTAACCTCTAATTAAATTAAACACATTAATTTAAAAAAAAGAAGAAAATGTCATTGTTAACAGATGATAAAAATTAGCATATAGAAAATCCAAAATATTCTATAAGTTAATTATTAGCATTAGTTAAAGAGTTTAGTAAGGTTGTTAGATTTTAATCAATATAGGAAGTAAATTCAATTTTATCTACCAGGAACAGATACAGAATAAAGTGTACAAATGATTCCATTTAAAACAATAAAAATATCAGATATCTAGAAATAAATTAAATAAAAATTATTGTAAAACCTCTATCAAAAAATTACCAAAAAATTATCAAACTTTTTGAGAAACAATGAAGATATAGATATGGTCTTCCTGAGTGTCACAATAGCAAAGAATCTGCCTACCAATGCAGAAGACACAGGAGACAAGGTTCAATCCCTGGTCAATTCCAGGAGTCAGGAAGACCCCCTGGAAAAGGAAATGGCTACCCACTCCAGTATTCTTCCCTGGAAAATTCCATGGACAGAGGAGCCTGGAGGGGTACAGTCCATGAGGTCACAAAGAATTGGACACAACTGAGCAACTGAGCGTTCACACAAAGATACAGTTATGGTACAGAGTGATATATCCTAAACGTTCCTACTAGTAGTGATGACCATGATGATCTAACACATATACGGAACATTTTGAGTTGCTCAGCTACTAGTATTTCCTCAGCCTAAAAACCCTACAGGATAAATAGTTTATATAATGTTCCGGGATTGAAAGGTTGGGTATTGCAAAGATGACAGTTCTTTCCTAATTTATTTGTAGCTTAAACGCAATTCCAGTTGGAATTCCAACAAAGGTTATTTGGTTAATTTCTGGTGAACCTGGAGAAATGTATTCTAAAATTCATGAAAATACAAAGGGTAAGAAATAATTAATATACACTTGAATAACAAGTTGTGAGGACTTACTCTACTGTATATCAGTATTTGTAATAAAATTAGAGTATTTAAAATCGTGTTATATTTATACCTATCTGCTGCCTGCTAAGTCGCTTCAGTCGTGTCCGATTCTGTGCGACCCCATGGACGACAGCCCACCAGGCTCCCCCGTCCCTGGGATTCTCTAGGCAAGAATACTGGAGTGGATTGCCATTTCCTTCTCCAATACATGAAAGTGAAAAGTGAAAGTGAAATCGCTCAGTCATGTCCAACCCTCGGTGACCCCATGGACTGCACCCCATGGGGTGCCATTGCCTTCTCCTATTTTTATACAGAAGTAGATAAATAGATGGAGAATGCAACGGCAACCTACTCCAGTACTCTTGCCTGGAAAATCCCATGGACGGAGGAGCCTGGTAGGCTGCAGTCCATGGAGTCGCTAGGAGTCAGACACAACTGAGCAATTTCAGTTTCACTTTTCACTTTCATGCATTGGAGAAGGAAATGGCAACCCACTCCAGTGTTCTTGCCTGGAGAATCCCAGAGACGGGGAGCCTGGTGGGCTGCTGTCTATGGGGTGGCACAGAGTCGGACACGACTGAAGCGACTTAGCCTCAGCAGCAGCAGACAAATACAAAAACGGAAAAGGACAAAAAGCTTAGAATAGAATCGTACACATAGAAATATTTGATTTATGACAGAAGTTACTACCTTATCACTCCTTTGCTTACCAGCAGAGCAGAGGGGAAAGATGATCTTGTTAATAAACAGTAGTAGGAAAACTGGATATCCATTTTAGAAAAAAAACTTGAAACTGAACCCATGTATCACACCATCCACAAAAAGTAATTACAAATGTTTAAAGATCTAAAGTTGAATGAAATTTTTTTAAATAAATAAATAAAGTTGAATGAAATTAAAAGATATTTAAAAGATAATGTCAGACAATATCTTCTGACTTCAAGGTAGGAAATAATTTCTTAAAATAGCAAAGCATTAGTAAAAAAGCACAAGATTAATACATTTGAATTCTGTAAAATGAACAACTTCTGTTCCCCCAAAATACCATTAAAATAGTGAAAAAGAATTCAGAGCAGGAGGGGATATTTACGTCACAATTAAAAGAAAAAGGCCTAAAATCCTACATAACAATAAGAAAATATATTTTTTTTAAAATGAGCAAGAAGTAACAGGCACTCTTTAAAAGAAAAAAAAAACTCAAATGGAAAATAAAAAATGCAAAGGGGTTTAATCAAATTAGAAATTGGAAACACCCATTAAAATTAAATGAAATACAATTATTCCATCATATTGACAAAAAGTTTTAAGTCTTTAATACTAAAAGAATTTGCAATGTCTAGGAACTCTCATATATTATAATGGGAGTATAAAGTATTGATAGTACACCATGCTGGAAAACTGTTTACTGCTATCTACTCCAGTTAAAGACACTATATCTTATGATTCAGAAATTCTATTCCTGGTTTTATATGTGTGTGTGTGTGTGCATGTGCAACAATAATTTTACAGTAAAAAATGGCCAAGGAGAAAATGCACAGTGGAATATTTACAGTTAAAAGGAATATGGGAATTCAGCTTCTGTTAATGGCAAAGTAATTTGGAATCACTTTTCCACTAAAAATAACTAAAAAACTAGATCTCATATTTTATAAATCTTTTATAAACATTAAATAGCTAACAATATATTAGGCAATGACCAGCCCTCGATTCAGAGAAGTAATTTTGGTCCTTGGATTGATTGTCTTCACCTGTAAAGTTCTTGTCATTCCTAAAAGATATGAAATTAGCTAAGCTGCTTTTTGGTGACACTTAGAACTAGAGACAATAGTTAAAGTTTAGGGCTCACAAAGGGTAGACATTTTGATAAACTAACTCACACTTAGGCTGGGACTCAAAGAGCTGCACTTTAATAACTGCACTGGAAGTAAGTTCTACAACGGACTGCTGCCTAGCTTCAAGTAATTTCTGCACTGCAGAATATATCAAACTCTGAATTTGGATTAAGGTGATCATGTGCTGCTGCTGCTGCTGCTGCTGCTGCTAAGTCACTTCAGTCATGTCCGATTCTGTATGACCCCATAGACAGCAGCCCACCAGGCGCCCCCGTCCCTGGGATTCTCCAGGCAAGAACACTGGAGTGGGTTGCCATTTCCTCTTCCAATGCATGAAAGTGAAAAGTGAAAGTGAAGTCACTCAGTCGTGTCTGACTCTTAGCGACCCCAAGGACTGCAGCCTACCAAGCTCCTCCATCCTAGTACTCCCAAATCCCAAGAAAAAGCAAAGAAAATCCTTTTTGGAGGAAGATATAAACCAGAACTATTTTCTACAAATAGATTTTCAAATACAATGACCAACACAAAATTGAAGATAATCAGACACATGTGAAGCCATAAAACTATTGGATTGGCATACCTATTGTTCTTGTCATCTGTAAAACTAAAGGGAAACTCAATGAAAAAAAGATTATAATAGTGGATCATAAGTCTTTCTGGTAGCTTGATTTATTCCAAAAAGTTCAATACTATTGTCAAGAAAATCACAAAGAATAGCATCCAAAGCCTCCAGACAGAATACTTAGTGGCTTCAAATAGTACAATGGTCTGTTTTTCAGTTATGTATCCACATTAAATAAGTTTGGAATATATCATTATCATTACATTTCCATCATAAAAACCTTCAGTCTTTGTTTCCAAGTAAATCAAGCTTCAACTGAGAATATATAGTTTTCCAACTGAAGCAAAAACTTTTCCTTTACATTTCAAAGAAACTACAATGAAATCAAAAGTTCACATGAAGAGGACATCCCTGGTGGTCCAGTGGCTAAGATTCCAAGCTCCCAATACAAGGGGACCAGGCTCAATCCCTGGTCAGGGAACTAGATCCCACATGTTGCAACCAAAGATCCTGAATGATCCTGCATACTGCAACTAGCAACTAAGACCCAGCACAGCCAAATAAATTTTGTTTTTAAGTTCACAAGAATATTCTGTGTATAACTGAAATCAATAGTTGCTTAATAAAAGTTTTACAGAATCATATTTTCCCCTTCACTTTAAAAGATAATAAGATACATATACTTAGTGTGGAATTAATTAGCAGTTATGATTCTATGGTTAATATTACTTGTGATTTTAGCTAAAGCGTAATCACAATTTATTTCACTTTATAAGAACTTCCCTGGTGCCTCAGAAGTTAAGAATTCACCTGCAATGCAAGAGATTCGGGTTCAATCTCTGGGTCAATAAGACCCATGGAGAAGGGAATGGCAACCCACTCCAATATTCTTGCCTGGAGAATTCCATGGACAACAGAGTCTGGTAAACCTCAGTCCATGGGGTCTCAAAGAGTTGGACAGGACTGAGCAATTAACATTTTCACACTTTCACTTTATAAGTTATATTATGATCTATGGAAATAGCGCATAAAGTAAAACCCTTTATAAGTTTCCATGGTAAGCTATTTTATTTAAAAAAAAAAAAAAAAAAAAGGAAAAGAGAGACAGAGATCAAAAGAGCCCTGATAGTTTATTCTCTAAAAGCAACTGTAACTAAAAGAGTCATTCCTTAGACAAGAAGCTGACCCAATTTCAACTTTTGTTAATTTAGCCCATTCAAATTACATGTCAATTAATCAACTGAGTTTTTACAAATAATTAAATTTTTTCTAATTAACTAGCAAATGACAATTAGAAGAATCACTGATTAAAAAGTACTTAAGTCCTTACATACTTATATCATTCCATTCATATGACAGTAAACTTCCTTCCAACTCAAGGTCTTTGTTTATAAAGGCCTGTTGTTTTAGTCTCACCATTAAAGTTTCTATGTTACCTTATTTTCATGCAAAGCTCACTATCTTTATATCAAGGATATATCCCAAATAATGCAATCCATTTACTAATAGAAAGAAGTACTATGGTATAAATAGAATAAGGTATATTAAAACTTTCTAAATTTTTTCACAAGCTACTATGCAAAAGTTTTATTTCCTCATGGGCAACTACCTTAAACTGACTAATTTTCATTTTGGAGTAGAATTTCTCAATAAATTTACCAGTAAAATAAAAAAGCACCCCACTCCAGTACTCTTGCCTGGAAAATCCCATGGATGGAGAAGCCTGGTAGGCTGCAGTCCATGGGGTCGCGAAGAGTCAGACACGACTGAGCAACTTCACTTTCACTTTTCACTTTCATGCATTGGAGAAGGAAATGGCAACCCACTCCAGTATTCTTGCTTGGAGAATCCCAGGGATGGGGGGGCCTGGTGGGCGGCCGTCTATGGGGTCGCACAGAATCGGACATGACTAAAGCAACTTAGCAGCAGCAGCAAAATAAAAAAAGATAAAGAGAAATCTAAGAGTTAATTAAATATATATTTGTTTCTTTTTTCCTAAAAAAGAAATTTATCTAGCATAGCTAAACTCAGAATTCTTGTCTACTCATGAAAATTTTAAAATTTACAACTTAGAAGTGAATTGCATTCATGTTGAATGATAGCTACTGTTATGCTGCATTGTAGGTTTCACTTAGTCACACGATGAAATACTTTAAGGAAAAAATTTGGGAATTATCATGCTACTTTCCACTATATTTAGGCATTTCTTTTTTTCCCACAAGATAATAAACAAGTGTTTAATTTTGAAGCTTGTAGAGATATACCTACTGAAAGATCTTGAGCTCAAAATGAGGGAAATTCACAACTTTCATTTTGCTACAACTTGTTCATAGATTCCTGTAATTTATTACTATGATCCCTGTTTTAAAACTTAAGCACTCAGTCAGAGACAATCTCTATTTATAACTTTATTTAGCATATAAGGATCCTTCAAAAACTAAATTCAGTACATCAATAACTCAAAATATTTACCCCTTTGTTTATGAAAAATAAATTCCCAAGATAAAAGTATGAGTAAACAATTTGAAAAATAAAGTACTTTTCTTTCAATATGAATAGATCTTTACTGAGGGAGGACATTGTAGTAATGAAAGCATAATTGTATCTGTTACTTTAGGAAATGAAACAAAGCAATAAACTAAATTTCATAAAAGCTAAAGCAAAAGAAAAAAATCTAGTTGTAGTCTAATAGTTTTTCCATACAACATTATCCGTACTTAAATCATTACCTGAACAAATAAATGCCATACAAGTAGCAATGTTTGCAGCCTACCTTTTACATCACTTGAGAGTTGGATGTAAATACTATGGAAATTTTATAAATCAAATAGCTTGCCTAATCAACATTCCCATGGAAACACTGACAGCTAGGGAGTGTAGGTTGGAGGGGGGACAGATGTAGTGAGAGCAAATGAAGTGACAATTTTGTTAATGTAGAAAATAAAGTGTATATATATATAAAACATTTAAGGTTTTCTTTTACAAAATTAAAATAAGTTTTCTGGATTTTAAAATATATATCATTATACAGTTCAAACAGAAAAGTATAACAAAGATATTAAACATTACCTATAATCCCATTATCAAAGAAGATTCACCCAACATTTTGGGGAATATGATCCTAAACATCCAGCAATACATATAAATGTAATTTTAATGGGCTTAATCTAAATGCTGCATTTTAATACACATAACTCACACAAAAACATTTTGTAGAGGGTTTTTTTCATCAATAAATATAAATATTCAGTATCATTTTTAGCAATCAAAGCTTTCTGGTATATAATACACAATAATTTATTTGACTATTAATGGATATTTGTTATTTTTCACCAACTATGGTGTTGCTATTAAATCATCTTTGTGTACATGTCCGGTCATTTCCTGAGAATAAATTTCAACAAGTCAATTTGCTAGATCAAATTCTGCATAAAAGTTAAATTTTTATATAGATTGTCAGAAAAATTGCACTAATTTATGCACTCTGCTGCTCTGGAGAGTACACAGGTTAATTACAATACTGGGTTGGTTTCTGCCATACATCAACATGTATAATACATATATCCCCTCCCTTGGAACCTCCATCCCAACTCCCACCTCATCCTACTCCTCTAGATTATCACAGAGCTCCAATTTGAGTTTCCTGAGTCATATAGCAATTCCCACTATCTATTTTACATATGGTAGTGTATATGTTTCCATGTTACTCCTTCTATTCATCCCACCCTCTCCTTCTTACCTCCCCATCTATGTGCATAAGTCTCTATGTCTATGTCTCCACTGCTGACTGGAAAATAGGTTAATTAGTACCATCTTTGTAGATTCCATATATATGTGTTAATACCCAATATTTGGGTTTTTTTTCATATTTTGCTTTATCCTTGTCAATCCCAGATCTTTAAAATATCTATCTTAATGTTTTTCTCTAAAACTAATGGTCAATATTTTTTATTAATTTGATATTTTTCTTTTATAAAAAAGTTAATCATCTTTTCATATGCATACTATCCATCTGCATTTCTTCGCCTGAAGTCCTAAAATGAACTTTTTTGGTGCACATTTTGCCTAGGCAATTCTGATACTTAGTTTAAAAATAATCCTACAGGAATGGCACACAAATCTGCCCTTAATGGAATAACACAACTGTATTGCCAGTGAAACATATGGCTAGACCATAGTTGCATCTGACTGCTCTACGAACTCTGTTTTGAATCGGTTACTTACAAATTAGCTTATTTCATTCACACTTCTTCACCACTAACTTGACAGGCAATTTTTAAAGAGAAGAAATGTATGGCTCTATTTTCAAGTTTTTTTTTTTTCAAGTATTTCACAATTGAAGCATCTCCTTCAGTATTTCTTTAGAGAACTTTAACTACATTTTCATTTACAATGTCATAGAGTTAACTCTTGTGTAAGTTTCTTGCTTACATGAGTACTATTACAGCCAACATGACAGTGTCCCCAAAGCCACACTGATGTCTTTTCATCTATCTCAAGCTGGAGTCAGAGACACCAAAAAGAGATATATTCTCTCTATGCCATCTGGGCAATCTTCAGCAGTGCTCACCCTCGGCTAGCTATGTGCACTTCTGGGAACTCTAAAAATCTCTTTCCTACCTAGCACAGATGTTCTCTTGCTTCAAGACCTGAAATAACAATGTACTACTCATTCTCTGAGGCTTCCCAGGTGGCACTAGTGGTAAAGAACAAGCCTACCAATGCAGGAGACATAAGAGACGCAGGTTAGATCCCTGGATCAGGAAGATACCCTGGAGGAGGGTATGGTAACCCACTCCATATTCTTGCCTGGAGAATCTCATGGACATAGGAACCTGATGGGCTACAGCAGTCCTTAGGGTTGCAAAGAGTCGCACACGACTGAAGCAACCCAGCACGCAGGTACACAGTCATTCTCCAGATCAGGTCCTGATAGTTCCTGGATGTCTTCTACTTAACTAATACATAGAATTTTTTATATATCTTTTAAATGTTAACAATTATTTATAGTTGTTTTTTTTTTAACTACTAACTTCATCTGTTTTAGCTTCAACCATTTAAAAATAATTCTGCCCCATCTGACGAGTGAACAAAGTGAGCGCATCCCCCTGGGGCAGAGCCCCTGCACAACTTCTGTTGTTAGGCTCCCTCCTCCTACACCAGACAGGAGAAGCCAGACTCTCAGCCTCTTCTCTACATTTCCAAAGATACTGCTTCTGGAAAGCCCTGAGAAAATCAGAATTCACAGAGGAAAATCCCATTCGCCTGCTATTGTTGTTTGTGTCAGTACCTTAAGGCTCTAACCCTGGCTCAATTGCCTCCTGGGGATCCTTTGTTACAGGGGGGAAAAAACATGTAGAATAGTCTTCTCAGTTTCCAAAATCCCATTTTAACTAGAACATGCCTGTTTTAGCAGACATCTCTTTCTGAAACAAAGCAAATGCTATTCTAAAGTTTGCCTCCTGTTCACCTCCCTTATGAAAAGAGAGGAAAAAAGATTCACTTGTTGTATATATTCTGTTAAAATGTAGTGTTTAAAATCCATACCTTTTTTTTGTTCACCTTGTCTGTATACTTATATTGAGGTAAATATCTAACTTGATTGGATTTATTATACTCTCAATTTGGAAAGCTAAAGTACAATTGATGAGTGTATATTAAAGGATTCTACTTTTTTTTTCATTGCCAAGTAAGAGAAATCTTACATGGAAAATAAGTTGGATAATAGAATTGTGCATAAGTAATTTCCCTCAAGACAGAAATAAACTTTAAAAATTGATTACATAACTAAAATCAACTTAAATATAAAAATCAATTAACTTGGACTTTTCACTGAATTGTCTGGCTGCTTCATGAGAAATGATGCCCTAGAGAAACTAGAAAAGAATAGTCTTTTTTTTAAACAGTATGAAAAAAAGCTTGATTTCTGAGTTCTTACTTCCAAGAACTGAATGTTCATTTTGACTTTATAGAATGTTGTACTGTGTCTGTTTATTCATGTGACTGGGTTTAATTGCTAATTCAGTGTTGTTTCTGAGGTACTTTAAATTCAGTAATGAAGACTCACATAATGAAGTATTATGTAGACTAATTAATGAATATATAATGCCACATAAAGTTATTGCAAATGCCAACTGTTATCATCATACATGTCAGATTTAATTTTGTTTCTGAATCCACTGAGCTGGGTCCCTGATTTCTATCTCCACTACTTCATTTGATATGGCAACCACCTCCAGTTCTTCCCTAGTTGCTCAGCATGCTGCTGCTACTGCTGCTAAGTCGCTTCAGTCGTGTCCGACTCTGTGCGACCCCATAGATGGCAGCCCACCAGGCTTCCCCATCCTTGGGATTCTCCAGGCAAGAACACTGGAGTGGTTTGCCATTTCCTTCTCCAGTGCATGAAAGTGAAAAGTGAAAGTGAAGTCGCTCAGTCGTGTCCGACTTTAGCAACCCCATGGACTGCAGCCTACCAGGCTCCTCCGTCCATGAGATTTTCCAGGCAAGAGTACTGGCGTGGGGTGTCATTGCCTTTAGCATAGGAACATTTTATTTAGCAGAAAATCAGAAAGAAAAACTAGATTTTGAATCAGGAAAATCATATATTTGATTTCAATGACAGTTCTACCATTTACAAACTCTCTGATTTTCCCTCACCCATTTGAAATTCACTGTCATGAGTTGTTAAATGAGAATCNCGTGGGGTGTCATTGCCTTTAGCATAGGAACATTTTATTTAGCAGAAAATCAGAAAGAAAAACTAGATTTTGAATCAGGAAAATCATATATTTGATTTCAATGACAGTTCTACCATTTACAAACTCTCTGATTTTCCCTCACCCATTTGAAATTCACTGTCATGAGTTGTTAAATGAGAATCATAATATTCTCCTAGTCAATACATATTATCTGAGTGTATGTCACATTCTCACTCCTGCTCTAGGCACTGGGGGATACAACATAGCATAGTCACTATTTCAATAAGGAATCAAGTGACTGGTAGACTGATCTTGACAGATATGCAGAATATTTGCATCCATATGGGCTTGTTCACTCAAATCTGAGGAGTAAGGAGGGTCGCTTAAGTATTTCATTGACTTGGAAGTATTTTCTTTCCAGATATCTCTCTCTCTTACTAAGTCTGGCCATTAAATGAGTTCTGATAGATCCAAAATTTGAATCTACCCTCCAAGTACACAACTGCATCATGAATCATTCAGATACATGTCAGAAGCTCTGAATGGAATTTCAAAGAAGAAATTTAGAACTGTCCAGAGCCAATGGTAGTATCGACTGTGTGCTAGGCATTATGCCAGTTTCTCTATAAAAAATATTAAATTTAATCTTCCCCACAGTGTTATGAGTTGATCCTTTACTATGCTGCCATGGTAAATGGTTCTTGTCTTCATCATAGCATTTAATAAACACTGTGAAGTTAAGTGTTAGTCACTCAGTCACATCTGACTCTGTGACTCCCTGGACTGCAGCTGCCAGGCTCCTCTGACCATGGGATTTGCCAGGCAAGAATACTGGAGTGGGTTGCCATTCCCTTCTCCAGGAGATCTTCCCAACCCAGCGGCTGACCTTGGGACTCCTGTATTACAGGCAGATTCTTTACTGTCTGAAGAATTCTTTACTGAATTAAAGATTTTACTTCTCCACCTGCGAAGCCCCTCAGTTCAGAGTTGTGTCCGACTCTTTGTGACCCCATGAATCGCAGCACGCCAGGCCTCCCTGTCTATCACCAACTCCTGGAGTTCACTCAGACTCACATCCATCGAGTCAGTGATGCCATCCAGCCATCTCATCCTCTGTTGCTCCCTTCTCTTCTTGCCCCCAATCCCTCCCAGCANATGCTGTGAAAGTGCTGCACTCAATATGCCAGCAAATTTGGAACGCTCAGCAGTGGCCACAGGACTGGATAAGGTCAAATATGTTAGGCATGATCAAAGAGTTAGTATATGGTAGAAAGAAAGAAAGAAGGAGCTAGTCACTTCCAACTCTTCACAAACCCATGTACTATAGCCCAGCAGGCTCCTCTGTCCATGAGATTTCCCAGGCAAGAATACTGGAGTGGGGTACCTTTCCTTTCTTTGGGGTATCTTCCTGACGCAAGGATTGAACCCAGGTCTCCTGCATTGTAGGCTGATTATTTACTGTGTAAGCCACCAGGGAAGCCCTGGTAAATAGCAGAACTATCACTCAAATTAAATATCTGGGTTATTTTTTCCTTATTCAAGATCCATCTTGCCTCTGATATCTACTAAACAGAGGTTTCTGTAGTAGAAGTGACACTAGACCTGTGGACCACTGATATAAACTAATTGAAGTAGTGAAAACAGAATTAGTTATTGAGTATTATGGCTAATTCAATAATGAAGATTCCATTTGGGGTGCAACCAACACTCTCCTATATTGCTATGGAAATACAAAATGGTACAACTTCTCTGGAAAACATTTGGCAGTTTCTTATAAAGTTAAGTAGACACTTACCTCATGACCTAGCAATGCCACTCATATTTTCTCAGACAAAATGAAAACCTGCATTTATTTAAAAACCTGAACATGAATGTTTGTACCAATTCTATTCACAATCACCAAAAACTGAAACAACCCAAATATTCTTCGGTTGCACAATGGTTAAATAAATTGAGCTATATCCCTACAATGGAATACCAATCAGGAATAAAAAAGGAACAATCTTCTAAAAACATACAACAACATGGGCAGATCTCAAAGGCACTATACAATATGAAAGAAGTCAAACACAAAAGGCTACATACATATAGCTCCATTTATATGACATTCTGGAAGAGAGAATATGACAGAAGAGGTAGCCAGAAAGAAATCATCAGGGCCAGAGTAGGGGGATGGGTTGACTATAACTTGGTATAAGAAAATTTGGGGGAGTGGTAGAACCATATATTGCTTATGATGATGGTTATGTGATTGTATACATTTGCTGGTTATCACAGTACTGTACAAGAAGGTCTATTTTACTGTACTTAACTTAAAAAGAGCAAAAAGTCAAGAGAAGCAAAAAATAATAATTAGGTGTATAATTACCATAAAACCCAACAATTTCACTCCTAGGTATTTACCAAAGAAAAACAAATATCTATGTCCCCAAAACACTGTTACAAGGAATGTTTAGAAGAATTAAAAAATAATAAAATTGGGCCAAGGAGAGAAGGAAGATAGGGTTGGTATGAACTAATTCTCATTTCTCATATGGGGAGACGATTGATATTGCAAGCTGATAAATCAAGAGGTACTTGCACATTATTTGATATTAATAAAGCTAAATAAAAGAAGAGCTTAAACAGAAGCAATTAAAATTGTTTCCTCTAGGGAATGAGATTGAAGCCAGGGAAGGATGGGGCAGAAAACAAGTACCTTTTTATTATGTATTCTTTATTATTTGATTTTCTCATCTGGTCAATATGTCACTTTACTTAAAAATCTTAAAGTTAAGAAAATTGAATATGTTTCTCAAATGTAACATCAAATTAGTACTTTTTCCAAGCTAAATCTCATCAGTAAACCATATCTGATGACATTTTTTTTAAATCAGTAAAACCATGCATATTAGATTTTCCCCTGAACCTGAGACATATATTGGAAATCACAATTATTTATGAGTGTCTCTTTGCATTTAAACTTGTACTAGGCACCACAGAGTGGAGAAATGATAGAGTCAGAGGTAATCCCTTCAAGAGGCTCACTTCCTGGAAAACAAAACATTTTAAGCCAATTTAAGAATGCTTGCCGAGCAACATTCTCAACCAAGGTGATTGATGTCAATAAAGAACAAACTTCCTCTTAACCTGGAAGGTTGATAAGGCAAGTTTCTTTTCCCATCCAAACAAGCCAAGACCAGAAGAGAAAGAAAATAGTTTCCAGGTGAGAATACTCTTAGGGAGTTTTATATGACACAAAGGAAAGCAGAACACATTTATTTTCCATTCCTCCCAGCTGTTCTAATGTTATAAAGTGCTGCTGTCCTACCCATATACATCTGCTTACAGAATGGCATCTGCAGATGATTGCCTCCAGGTGTGTGCCTGAAGGAAGATCCTGAAAGTCAATGCAAACTGGAACCTGGCCTCCCGAGCAGATGCTGGTCTGCAGAAACCTGCAGACCTGTGCAGATATATTTTGAGAAATAAAGTTGAAATCAAGTTTTGAAAACCAGAGATGGCATAAATTAAGAACTTGGGAAATTATTTTTAGGACATTTTATATATACATATTGAGAACATTTTTTTTGTATAAAGCTGCTGTGTGGCTCATAAATAAAAACAGTGGGTTCTCATGGGAAGGAAATCCAAAAAGAGGGTCTATATTTGTACAGAGAGCTGACTGACTTTGCTGTACAGTAGAAAGTAACACAACATTGTAAAGCAACTATATTCCAATAAAAATTAATCTACAAAACAATGACGACAACAACAAAAACCCTTGGCGTTCTATTTTTTCTCAAAGATGAAACAGTCTGCCATTTACGCCAGACACTTTCTATTTGCTGTGACACCTTATCTGGATGCAAAGAACTTAAGAGATTCCAAAGAAGCAAAATCCTTCTAAGATGAAGCAACTACAGAAAATTCAAAGACTGAATGATAGCGATCACTACAAAGTATTTTCCAGTAGGGTACTCCTTAATTAAAAAAGAAAAAACTTGTCAAAATTAGAAAGAAATATACAAATATCATATTTACAAACACCTGAGTCAGTTTATTTCTTGAAAAATATTTCTCCAAAGAGCATTTCTGAAATGGCCCAGATTTAGCTGGAGAGAAGTGGAAAAAATGATTACGTTTTCTACTAAACAGATGAATGACAATTTATTTGTGCATCCTGGTTGTCCCCATGAGGGTGCTCTTGTACTATAGTTCTGTTCTGTAACATCTTCTAGAAGAGTTAATTAATCAAAAATCACAGAGGTAGTCAAATCTGCACTTTGCTGCAGAATATTAATTATATGTACAATACTCATGGCCATGTACATATTTTTTAAGAATGATAGCAAGCTACCAGAAAAGAAAACAGATATGTTTCTGGTTCTATGCTTCTTCTCTTACAGGCTTTAGGTATTTTGAATATTCAGTTCCAGATACTATTTGTTCTTTCATTTATTCATTTATCAATTGTTGAGTGTGATTTTGCTAGTAGTAGCAGGAAAAAAATTCAAAACAAAACAGAGGCTGACCTTGACCTCAAAAATCTTAGGATCAGGGACTTCACTGGTGGTCACGTGGTTAAGACTCCATGCTCCCAATGCAGGGGGCCCAGGTTCAATACCTGATCAGGGAACTAAATCCCACAAGTTACAATTAAAGATTCCACGTGCCACAAATAAGACCTGTCACAGCCAAATAAATAAAAATACTTAAAAATTTTTAGGGTCAGAATAGAGATGACAAAACATGCAGAAAATTCACAATGGGGGAAGGAGAGAATGGGACAAATGGAGAAAGTAGCATAGACTCATATACACTGCCATGTGTGAAATATATAGCTGATGAGAAGTTGTATAACACAGAGAGCCCAGCCAGGCACTCTGTAATGTTCTAGAGGAGTGGGGGCAGGAGGCAAGAAGGAGGCTCAAGAGGGAGGTCAGATATATAATTACAGGTGATTTGCATTGTTCTATGGCAGAAACCACCACAACACTGTAAAACAATTGTCTTCCAATAAAAAGGAAATTAAAAAAAATAAGAAAACTCACAAAGTAAGTTAAAGTACAAATAAAAAAGATTCTGATGAAGTATTAAGGGATAATGACTGGAGATGTTATTTCCAGTTAGAAGAAGCCACAGGTATCACAGAGAAGGTATCATTTAGCCTAGATCTTAAATATGGGTAGGATCCGGGAAGATGAATGAGGAATGACATGATATAATAGAAGAATAACATGATATACAGAAGGAAAAAGTATTTGATATATAATTCCAAGTTTTCTTTTATTTGCAAAACTAAAATAAGCAGAAATAGTACATTACTATAATTTACATTATAATTAATCATTGGCATAAGAGATAACTCACATAAATGTTCTCTGAAGTCTAATTTGTTTAACTGAAGGAGCAGTTTGCTTATATGCAACATTAAATTAGTTGCTGTGGTTTAATCGCCAAGTTATGTCCAACTCTTCTGTGACCCCATGGACTGTAGCCCATCAGGCTCCTCTATACATGGGGTTTCTCCAGACAAGAACACTGGAGTGGGTTGCCCTGCCCTTCTCCAGAGGGTCTTCCTGACCCAGGGATCAAAACCATGTCTCCTGCACTGGCAGGCTGATTCTTTATCACTGAGCCACCATGGAAGCCCACATTATATTAGAGGTCCCAGCTAACATAATAAGAGAAGAAATAAGGGTTGTGAGATTAAAAGAAAAATTAAAGAGTCATTATTCACATCTGATATAATCTTCCATCTGGAAAATGCAAAGGTAACTACAGAGCAACATACAAAAATTAATAATGTCCTTTATAATAGCAAAAACTAAAGAGCAGGAGTAATAAAATTTGGAGTAGTTCTAATAATTCAAATATATTAAGTACTATATTCTAGGCTTGTATTATCTCAATCACTCTTCACAACAACTATATTTTAAAAAGTGCTATTATCATTCCCAAATTAGAGCTAAGTAAATGGAAACATACAGAATAGGTAGTAGAGCCATGATTTGAACTCAGGCATTTGGATCACGAATCTGGACTTCTTAACTCCTATCTACTCTGCACTAGGAAAATTCTACTAACAATACTGGCATAATCCATAATGTTGTCAAGAACAAATCTAACAAAAGAAGAATGAGGCCTGTACAGAAAAAATTATCAAATTTTAAGGAAAGAAAAGTGAAAATGTTAGTTGCTCAGTCATGTCTGACTCTGTGACCCCATGGACTGGAGCCCACCAGCTCCTCTGTCCATGGGATTCTCCACACAAGAATAATGGAGTGGTAGCCACTCCCTTCTCCAGGGGATCTTTCCGACCCAGGGAATGAACCTGGGTCTCTTGCATTGCAGACAGATTCTTTACCATTTGAGCCATCAGGGAAGCCCCAAGGAAGGACATTAGAAAGCCTTTAAAAACTGGAGAGATATACAATGTTCAGAGTTGAAGAGACTCAATAGCATGAAGATGTTATTCTCCATAAATGATTCAGGGATTCAATTTAAATCCCACCAAGATAACTAAGTTTTAACTTCAGAAAGTGAAAGTCTCTCAGTCATGTCCGACTCTTTGCGACCCCATGGACTATACAGTCCATGGACTTCTCCTGGCCAGAACACTGGAGTGGGTAACCATTGCCTTCTCTAGGAGATCTTCCCAACCCAGGGATTGAACACAGGTCTCCTGCATTGCAAGTGAGTTCTTTACCAGATGAGCTATCAGGGAATCCTAAAAATCATACGAAAAGCAAACAGCCAAAAATGGCCAATACAAAAAGGTAGAACTCACTCTAATACATACTGAGATGTAATATGACAATATAACATTAATTAAAATGATGTGCCATTTGTACACACAAAACCCAATGGATCAATTAAATTAGACCAAGAGGTCAAAAACAACCCCATCTGGGAATTTGGCATATATCATTACAATGCAATTAATTAAAGGATAGTCTACTCAAGGATAAAGGCCAGAAAAATTGGTTATCCATATGGGATAAAATAATATAAGAAATCTTAACACACTTTATACACCAAAATAAGCTCCAGATGGAAAAGACAAATGGTTATGGACCTCCTGCACTGGAAAAGAAAAAAATATGGTGAAAAGTTTTATGATCTCATGATATGTTTTACAGTTTCTTTAAATAAAACCAAATATATTAGAAAAGATCGATAAATGTGTCTGCTTTAAAACTAAAATACCTATGGGGAGGGATGGATTCGGAGTTTGGAGTTAGCAGATGCAAACTATTATAAACTATAAGAATGGATAAACAACAAAGTCCTAGTGTATAGCACAGGGAATTATATTCAATATCCTATAGTAAACCATGATGGGAAAGTATATGTACATATCTGTATGTGTGTGTGTAGCTTAATCATTTTGCTGTACATCAGAAACTAATACAACTTTGTGAATCAACTACACTTCAATAAGAGAAAAAAGAAAAAAATTAAAATACCTTTACAAAAAGGCACTATAAACATTTATAGACAAATGAGATAGGAAGAGAATGTGGCAATGTGTGTAATTTATGGGTTTTTTAGTAGGAAATGGGCAAAGGGTATAAATAGGCAATTTATAGAAGAGAAACCTCACAGACAAATAAACCCGTATTACTTTGTTCAATCTCACTTAATGCAAATATAAATTAAAATAACAATGAGTTAGGATTTTATACACTATTAAGTTCACCAGATGTAGAAGGACACATAGAGTATCAAATCACTTATGCAAATTTTAAGCATGAAAAACAATATACCATTTTGTTTACAGGTTATACTTTTAAATGTATTAAAAGCATGACACTGGAGTAAACATACCAATATCAGAACAGTGGTTGCATATGAGGAGGAAAGAAAGCAACAGAAATCAAAGAAAGTAAAAAGGAAATTTTAGCTGCTTCTAAAAATGATTTGAAGCAAATATGGCAAACTGTCAACAACTGTTATATCAGTAGGCTAGCTACATGCATGTTTGTTACATTATTTCCACACTTTTCTGTAGCTTTGAAGATTTTTTTAAGCATTTTTTAAATTCAATGAAGATTTTTCAAAATCACCATATTTCCACTATTTTTTCATGTATCTTGATTATTCCAATGAATATACTTGCTACTTCAGTTCATACAGTCAAGGGAACAAAAAGAATGAAATTCAGTCCTTGCCCTTAGGAGTTCATTGTGCTGTTGGAGAGTTGTACATGGACAGAAAGAAAAGACAGTGGGACAGCAGGAAGATCCTGCAGGTAATCAAATCAAAACAAAACAAAATTTAACTGCAGAATTTGCTTCATATATATTATCTATAGCTTTTCTCTACTTGTTTGTCTTTAAATTTCTTAAAGGAACCATATCTCCTTGTTATATCTCCCTTCACTCTAACCCCATAATTTTAAATACTCTCTACCTCTTTCTGCATCTACAACTTAAACTTTGACTCCTTTTGAAAGTCTACTACCATTTGGGCATTCAGGATGTCCACATTATTTTTTCTGCACTCACATTTTTGTTTAACTAGGCCAAACCAGATCCTCTAGGAGCAAGACAGATGATTTGCAAAATAGTGAGTCATTTCCAAGTATATGAGCAATAAGGGATTACTTTTCATAATTTAACAGTAGTCTCATTCTCCAACCAGAATGATAAATGATAGCCACCACACTTCAAAGCACCACTGCAGTTATTCATTGGCCATTCCCTTTTAGAATAAGCTCAAAATGGAGACAAATATTTTTAAAGACAACTTAATGTGTGTTTGTAGGATACATACAGTTATAACAGAAGGGAAAAAAAGAAGGTATTTGAAAGAATTTTGCAAACATATTTTATTTTTCCAAGTAGGAGTGGGGGTTGTAAGAATAAAGAATTCACGAAAAAATTTCAGAAAGAAAAAACAAACTTACCAGAAAGGGAAAATTGATGATAGCTAATCTAAATACTAAATAGAAATAAATGTGGATATCTGTCATAAAAAGTTTGAAGCCTAAATAAATGTACTTCTTACATGATGGCTCTTGAGATTGCTACTCAGAGAAACTGAAAGTTATTTTCAAAATCATGGTGTTATACAATAGAATCTATAAAGTTTTTTGTTGACAGTATCTTAAATACAACATTCTCCAATACAGAGTAAGTCTATTATGTTGAAATATAACACAGTTGACTTTCATGTCCATGGTTTCCCTTCCATAGATTCAACAAAGAGAAAATCACAAATATTTTTCTTACCATAGGAAGTTTCAAAAAACAAAACTTGAATTTGTCACATGCCTGAAAATACTTACATATCATTTATATTGCATTAGGTGTTTAAAGTAATTTAGAGAGTAAAGTGTACAGGAGAATGTGCAGTGAGTTATATGCAAATACTATACCATATTATTCTTGCCTGGAAAATCCCATGGACGGAGGAGCCCGGCGGGCTACAGTCCACAGGGTTGCAAAGAGTCAGACACGACTGAATGACTTCATACCATATTATATAAGAGATGGAGTGCCCAAGGATCTTGGTTTCTGCAGGGGTTTTGGAATCAATCCCCAGCAGATACCAAGGGTCGACTGTCTGTTTATAACAGAGTTTAGTCTCCAACAAAGTAATATTGATGTTTCTAAAGTGCAAGATAGACCTAGGAATTTAAAACCACCACATAATTTAAATTACACAGTTAGGTTGCTAAAACACAGCTTTCATGATTTACTTTCTAAGAAAAAAATTCTGAGAATGTTTTTAAATATGCTAACACTGGCTCAGAATTTGTCACTGGCTGTTGGTAAGAAATTGCTATTACTAAAATTTCTCTGTAACTACACTTATGGAAGTATGAAAGATATTCCAAAAACTAAGAAAGGTTTTTAAAAGTTAAAATTAAAAGCTAATTCCTGATATTTCTACTTCACAAATTAGAAGAAATCTTCAAAAACAAACAAGAAAATACATACTACACCAATATTCACAAAAAAATGAATATTGTTGTGGCCTCCTTCTTCCCCCATCTTATGTTGTTTTGTGTCAGAAACCTAGGAAAGGCTGGAGGGACAAAGAGCCCGTCATGACAGGTCCTCTCCCCAGGGCTCTGGCACAGACTCGGAGTGTAAGGAAGAAAGGAAGGTATGATTGGGCCTGAGAATAAAATGAGTAAAAACCTTATGCCAGATTCAGTTTTACAATTTGCAATCTCAACTCTCCACCGTCATTAGAAATGTTAGCAATTTCTATTGACAACACCCACTCACCCACTTACCATGAAATGCTATAATTCCCTCCGGGGGGAAAAAAAATGCCAGTCGATTTAGCTTTCTGAAATTTACAGCTGACCCAAGCACAACTGAATATAATGGAATCTTTGCTACTTATTTATAAAAGTGATAAGATAGGAATAAAGGTAAGTATAGAGTTCAATCTGAGGGAAGAGAAAGCAGGAAAATATTTCAACATAAAGTACTGAAATCAGTCAAGTTCCTAAAATAAGCAAATTAAGAAACTGCCTTGATTTTTATTTTCTTTCTGCCTAGTAAAACACACATAGTTTCTAAGACTTTTCTATTGGTTTCCCCTGCTTTCAAACCAGAAAAGAACTTACTTGGCAAAATCTTAAAGCCTATATAATAAAATGTGTGCTCTTTAAATATTGAGGAGAAAAAGTAGCATAATTTACATAAGAAAATGCCTAATATGTCACATTCTATGCAAAATTTGATACAAAATTTTGAACAAAGGAAAATTTATATATAGTTTCCCCAGCAAAGATTCTATTTGAATTTTTGCTATTTAAATGTGTGGCCATCAGTTCAATTCAGTTCAGTCACTCAATCGTGACTGACTCTGCAACCCCATGGACTGCAGCACTCCAGGTTTCCCTGTCCATTGCCAGCTCCTGGAGTTTACTCAAACTCATGTCCATTGAGTCGGTGATGCCATCCAACCATCTCATCCTCTGTCCCCTTCTCCTCCCGCCTTCAATCTTTCCCAGCATCAGGGTCTTTTCAAATGAGTCAGTTCTTCACATCAGGTGGCCAAAGTGCTGGAGTTTCAGCTAATTTGATATAATGCAGGGTTTCTCAACTTTGGCTCTATTGAAACTTTGGGCTGTATAATTTTTGCTGTCTTAGGGTCTACCCTTTTTCATTAAGTGACCTAAAATCCTAGAAGGAAAAAAACAGATGGCAAAGACAGTACCTAGTGGGTGAGAGTATGTCAGGGAGGCAAGCTGGTCATTCTATGCACCATAGGATGCTAGTAACTCCCCCTCAATGCTAGTGATACCCTCCATGCCTACACACATACCAGCCCCTCATTGTAAGTAAAGAAAATGTCTCCAAGCTCTCCAAACATTCCAAATATCCACGGAGGAGCAAGACCATCCCTGGTTGAGAATTGTTGATTTAATGGTTGGTCAAGCATAGAGAAGCAACAAGTATTTACTGTATGCGTATTATATACAAATTAGGACTGTGAAGTATGAGTCATCAAATTGTGAAAATACAATATTTACTTTTAAGAGAGTTACTATATCCTTGTGTAACTATCTAAAGGGTAGAAGATTATAAACACAGAATCAAAACCACAGATATACCTATATCACATATCTACAGATAGATAGATGGGAAATTGTCCAAATTGTTATGACAGTCCCAGTTCACAAGTCCAACAGTGAAAGGGCTATCACAGAAGAATCAAGAAAAGCTTTATGGAATAGTACAAGTTTATCTGCATTTTTAAGATTGGTTTTGGAGAGAAAATGCTATGTATGTAGTATTTGGCCCATCTCGGCAGAGGCACAGGTAATTCAGTTTTGGAAAGCAGACTGTAAACAAAAATGAAGAAAAGATTCTCCTATGTCCATTTATGAAAGAATTTATGCTTAATTATATTGGGAAATAAAAACATTTCTCTATAATTACTGACATTTATTGATCTTGCAAATTGTATTCACACAATTTTTAAATAGTCTGAAATAACAATTTTTCATTTATAAATTTTAAGCTGTAGTCTTGGGCTTAGCAGAAAGCTAGCTCCCAATTCATTTTACATAGTTATCAAAAGAGAATGTAAAGTCTCCCCAGTAGTTTGGTTTTTATTTCACAGAAGTGATTCATATTATACACATCAATTATTAATGTGTTTAGACTTTTCAAATTTTCTTTAACTTTCTGAATATTACTGCTTTTAACCTTATATCAAATAATAATTAAATGGTATGAGTCCTGAAGGCTGGGAATTATACTAAGGGCTTAAAAATAGTTTTCTCTATTTTCTATACATTTTCATAGACAAAATATATGAAAATAATTTTATTTAGCCATGCTACTCAGAGTGCAGGAACTTCCTCGACTAGAGATTGAATCCAACCTAGAGCACTGAAAGCATGGAATCCTAACTACTAAGCTACCAAAGAACTCCCAAAAAATGAAAATTTTAAATCAAATGAATGTAATATATGCACCTCTACCTGAAGAAAAGTTACTTTGAGAAAAAATGACTTACTAAAATTTATTGATCTCTCTCGATACTGATAGATGAATATAGAAACAAGTATATAATTGAAAATGGAAAGTTGAGGGAAGTATTATCTGGCA
>SJYA01000224.1:400673-471764 GCA_006410615.1 Neotragus moschatus
TGAGGGAAGTATTATCTGGCAAATTTTCTCAAATTTTAATGCATTTTATTAGACTCATACCTCCTATTTTGTCTCCATCCTTTGTTGAATTTTCATTGCACCTCAGAACATGCTATAATATTTAATTTTCATATATATTAAAGCAGGCTTTGTTTTATCTGAAATGATTAACTCAAATATGCAACTTTATTAAAAGATAAAAAGAAAGATTGAGATGCTAGTAATTTAAAATCTTTTTCTGTTTTACAAACTCCAACCCATGTAGCATTTGTGTGTTGAAATCACACCAATCAGTATATCTATGCTTGGGTCCTACAAGAACTACTATATATAATTATATAGAAATTGTTCAGCAGAGGTAAAAGTCTATCTCATATGGATATGAAATAAAGAAACCTTGAAAAATAAATATAAACATGAAAAAATCTTTGTTTGAAAAGAATAATTGTGAAAAAACCTAAACAAGAGCATTTTTTAGTTTAAATATTACATAGTTGAATTAACATAAATCAAATGATGCATTATAGACTATAAACAATGTCAATATTCTTCTTATTTACCCAATCTCTCAATTTTGATATGGACAAACAGCTGCAAAAGCAGGGCAAATTATGTCTGTCCTTGCTAAATGCAAAACACCTATTAAAAAGAGTTGGCAATAAGCAAAAATTTTTATCAATTTACATAATAAATTCAGAGGGAGACAGGAACATGCTGACAAGCATTGTCCCAATCTTGTAAATCTGGATTTATAGTTACATGTTTATTTGGTATTTGAGACTATGCCTACTCAACAGCAAGGGGAGAGTTAAATAACCTCAGAAGGTCCAGTTCATATGTAACTTCATGTATTGATTATACTGAAGCTTCAATAAGAAATTTATTCAAAGAGAAAACCAATATTTTATAATATCTGCATAATGAAGGAGTAAATTGTACACATCACCATACATTTTTCAATTAGTAAAGAATTTACCATTTTTTATTACCAATTATCAATATCTCATTCTTGCCAATGAAATTTTTAACTTCTAAGTTGAAATTGTATAACTGGCAAGTACTTTTTATTCACTAAGCAAATGCAAAAGTAATTTTGCTGACATCTAGTTGATTTTTAACGAACAAAACAAACATCACTCCCAGACTAAGAAAGTTTTAGGTATTTGATACTAAACTCATTGACTCTCAATTATTATTTTCTAATTATAACTAGAAAGGACCAACGATTGTGCTTGATATGTATAAAATGCTTCATGTAAAATGCTGTCTTGCTGTTGCATCTTTATTCAACATCAACTTCCAGATGGGAACTATTTTTCATGGTTCATAAAGCCAAATCCAGCTGCTACATTTGGACCTACATAAGGAATCCACATTTTATTGCCTTCTCAATGCTTATAAAACAATTGCTGTTGCTTCTTTAGCCGTGGTGCAACCCACTCTTCTCAGTGCAAATGAGATATCCAAAAAGAACTTGTAATGTCTTTATAGTTGATTACTTAGCAATGCTATGCGTAATAGGATCCTGATTTTACAGCATTTTCTAGATATCTAAGCTAGCTTAAACAAAAACAATCTTCAACAGTAACCATAGATTGAGCAAATTACCAAAAGTGTTTGTAAAATTTCCTATGAAAACCCACAATGGTTATTAAATTCTTCTGTAATCTTAGCTTTATTAAGAGACAGGAAGTGCACAGCTTCCTCTCTTCTCACTCAGCTAATCTGACTCTTTGATGGTCATGCGTTTGGAATAACCATGGGGTTTCCACCACAGCATCTCTTCCCACAGCTAAATGGAACTGGAATTAACCCTGTCAAGCCTCAAGGAAAAAAAAGAGAGAGAGAAGAAAAGGAAAGGGGGAAAAAAGAATGCATCTCATTATTAGAACAGAAATACAAATGGAACTTTGAGTGAGTAGCAGTTATATTAAATTTTGCCCATTTAAGTTTAGGACATTTTTGGCAGGGCCACCAATAGAAAAAGAAACATCAATTTTAGAAAATGAGAGTTAGCTTTCAAAATGACCCATGGTTATGCTTTATTACTAGCTATAGATGTCAAATGTTTGGTATCTTCTCAATCATGTTTCTTAAATATTTTCTTAGATTCTATATTAATATCTGCTACTGTTTTTTAGCCAACAGACCCACAATCTTAGAAGAAGAAAAAAAAAAAACATGGAAAAGTCAGTACCTAGTGAGTTAATGTAAGAGTATGATAGGGAGGCAAGTTTTCTATGAATTGGGAAGCATAGGCTATAGTAAACCGCTGGATAATCCCTGTCCCGCTGAGTGGCTGCCCCAAAGGTCTGATACAGCGCCAAAGCCTCTTACGCATACTGAGACAAAGCTGATTTCAAGCCGAATTCAGTTCCTAAAGCTACCATCCTGCTCCCTGACAACCTCCAGTTGCAATGCCTCTGTATTTGTGTTTCCTGCTGTTTATGTTTACTTGTTCCCAAAGCCACAATAGCTACAAAAACAAATACTTGTTATGCAATGTTTTGTGTTGATGCAGGTAAAGTACTCTGCTCTCTTTTTTACTTGGACCTAGCTTGTGCAAATAGGTTTTTAATATATGCTGAGATTAATGTGGTCATTACAGACCAGTTTAGAAACACGCGTTAAATAACAGGTCACATAGCCACCATTGGTATTCCAGAATAATTTCTGTTTTGACCCTTGAGCAAAGATGAGCAAATGGGTATTCTGAAAGAAATGTATTTGAATCGTCTGCTTCCTCTGCCTTGTCAGGTCCCAGTGGATAGTCTGTTTGGATTTTTACCACAATCTTTTTGACCTTTGACAAGGAATTGTGCTGAATCGTCTGATTTAAATGTTTGCAAACATGCTTTCAAGTTATTTTTTTAATTGGACCAAATAGTATATAGGTGATTTCAGGAAGGTATTTTTATTTTTAAGTCAATTTTCTTCATTCTTCATAAAAATAGGATTATGTCCATTGTAGCTGCATAAATACATAGCCTACAGAAGTGTCTGTAGTTTCTCTGGTACAAGAATGTCACTGAAATCCTCTAATGTAATCTGACAGAGGTAACAGAGTACTTTTTTATAAAAAGAAAACCAATAAAGAAGATTAACTTAAATGTAATCATATGTAAAATTCAAAACTGAAAAAATGGACTTTAAGCTTTGCATTACTTAAGGCTAATATAAGCACTGAGAATAACTGGATGGCAAATGCATTTTGAATCAGTTTTAAAATTCTGCACTCAAAAAAGAAACTGAGGAAATAAAAAGAATAATCCTGTAATTAAGATATAGATGTCTTTAGAACTCATCTTTTTACCTATACTATAATTAGATCATTTAAAACTGCAAAATATGTAATTAGATATTAATTAAACAGAAGATATATCAAAATGTTAAATTTTTCCTTGAGTATACACGGATACAAGCTTTGAGAATCTATATAGTTATGAGAACATACAGCTTTTTTTTCCTTTTTGGTAATTCTTTTTCTTATTTAGGGAGTTACTCAAATTCAGTATAAGTTAATCAGATTTTAAAATTTATCATGTTCCTGACCCAAAGTGAATATTCAAGAACTCAAGACAAAAATAAACATAAATAATAATTAAAATAATAACCTTATAATGTACATTTCTAGTTGTAGTTGTGCTCAAAAACCACAATCATATTTTACATACAGTATCTATACAAATCTACCACGCACAGCTTCATTTCTATTCTGATGTGCGGTGCTGTGCTTACTCAGTCATATCTGACCCTTTATGTCCCCACGGGCTGTACGCCACCAGGCTTCTCTGTCCATGGGTACACTCCAAGCAAGAGTACTAGAGGCTCCTCTGTCCATGGGGATTCTCCAGGAAAGAATACATGCCCGCATCAGCCTGCAATGTGGGAAATGTGGGTTCTATCCCTGAGTTTGGCAGGGGATTTTCCCAACTTAGGGATTGAACCCAGGTTTCCTACATTGCAGGTGGATTCTTTACCAACTCAGCCACCAGGGAAGCCCTTCTACTCTTATAACAGAGTCCCAAACAGCAATATGAAAGGTGGAAACTATTGAGAAATGGAAAAATAGATGTAAATTTAAAGCCCAAAAGAATGTCAAAATATAAACAGGCAAGGCACTGCATGTCATCCCATTTCATTAAGTTTATAGATTCAGCTAACCTATCTGACAGCATAATTCCAGAAATAATATACCAACCTGGACAGCGTAAGTCACAACTTTAGTAATTTCCTTATTAACTGAAGAGTGAACATTTTCTTAGTATTCTTTAAAGTGGAAATGGTAATAAGGTAGGACAGAAGGACAAAAAAACAAATCAGCTAATAGGAGATTAGAAAGTGATCCCATATTTCTAGACTGAGACTTAGAAAAATGACAGAAAACATTTACAGAATTCTTATTAATCTTGAACTTATTTGTCGTTTTATTGTATTATTCACATGAACATATACAGTGACCCAGTGAACTGTAGCCCCACCAAGGCTCCTCTGTCCATGGATTTCTCCAGACAAGAATACTGGAGTGGGTTACCATTCCCTTCTCCAGGGGATCTTCCCAACCCAGGTCTCCTGCATTGCAGGCAGATTATTTTACATTCTGAGCTACCAGCCAGGCCCTCGATTGTCTATATCCATCATTTAGTATCAAAATGGGGGAAAACTGTGAGAAAGGAGTAGACCAATATTGTCAATTTGAGGTGGCTTTGCCTCCCAGGAGACATTCATCAGTGATTGGAGATACTTTTGATTGTCACAGGTAGGGAATGAGGTGCTAATTGCATCTGGTAGATAGAGGCCAGGGATGCTGTTAACCATCTTACAGTGTACAAGACAGTACCCCCACTCTGAAAAAAGAGATATGTAGCCACATATGTCAATAATGTCAAAGTTGGAAGACTAAGACAAAACAAAAACAACAAAACAAAATAAAAGATGCTCAATTAAGATTTTTTTTTCTATCGTTCCCTACTTCCTGGGGAAATATAGATAAAACTCATGATAAAATAATTTTCATTGCTATCACCTTCATGATTTTACTGATGGTTCTAATTTTCTAGTTCTCTACTTTGAGATAATATTTTAAAGTTCCAAGGCTATTCTTGTGAATGTCAACTTTTCTTTGAAGTGTTATCTCTTTCTCCTAGAACTTTAAATCACAGATGCTACTTTTTTCTCTCCATCCTCAGGATCAGACACTTGTAGAAGCAAAACCAGTATTTTTCTAGCCTATGACAGGGAAGAAAGGGAGAAGTCAGGCGCTATAGGCCCTTATCCTAGAAAATGTCTAATAAACTAGCTTTACAAGTATGCCCCCAATGGAAATAAAAAAACATGGTGGGAATGTGGTAGGAAATTCTAAACTCATATGCTTTGGATGAACTTTGTTTCCCCTCATTTAAAAATGAAGACAAGGAACACAACAATCTTCTAGCCCAGCACTTTCCAAAATACATTCCTCACAATAGTCCCTCAAGAGAAGGATTCAGAGCTGAAATAATATTAGCAAGCATAGCAAACAATTACTGCCATGCTTAGAGATACTCAACACACATTATATAGTAAAGATTCTGAGAAATGCTGCAATAGATGTTGGGGTCCAGCCCCGGTGGATCTAGGGTGATTTGAAGGTGGAGACGGATAGGCAAGGAAAAACTTGTCTTATTACACATAGAGAGGGATTAGAAAATTAGCAGAGAAAAGAGTCTGAATAACTTGGCTTACGTGGAATCCCAATCACCACCTACGTAGGCCACAGGCGTCTTTCTGTTCTCCCGAGGGAGAGGAGGCACTGAGGCCCCCCCCTGCCCCGGTCCAATCTTAGAAGCCCAGGCAAAATTAGTAGGCTTGGTGAGGACCCCCAAGCCAGAGGGGAATTCAGTCAGAAAATAGTGGAATATANAGATAGCAAGACTAGCTAAGGATTCTCTATATACATCTCTATAAACTTCAGTTTGCCAATGTAGCTAAGTCTAAACATATTAATAGTTAAGATTGGGCATTGTATCATAAGACAGTTATTTTCCTACTCTGTCATTTCTAATTTTACCCCAACAAAGAGTTTTCTATCAAGCTAGTTTTTTCAAACAAATTTTTCTGTAAAACTTATAATTTCCAGATTATATTTACTTAAATTTTTTCTGCTTAAAATTAAACCAGAAAGCTTTATTTTATTAAAAATAATCTGTAAGCATTAATAATACTAATTAGAGATATGTCAGACAATTTGAATTAAGCCATTGGGTAGTGCTTATTCAGATGTAATGTGAATAGTCTGGACATTTTGAAAAACATCCAAATGGGACGCAAATAAAAAACTGTCAAAATTCTAAACCAAGTTCAACCAGGCGTATAAGACCAGTTCCCATGAACTGAAAGGAAAAATTAAAAGCAGTACGAGGTCCTGAAAAATCTTACAGCTGGATAACTTTTCTCATCTTTTGCAAGTGGATCCTAAAGAAGACATTAATAAGCTTTAATAGATAGACTAAAGTCTCTGGGGCAGAGCTTTTAGATAATAATCTAGCAATTTCCATCCTCATTATGCCCAATTTCCTCATATGTAAAAAAGTAATTTGGATGTGATTTTCAACTCATAACACTGAGATCATAATTCTATTGTAATATTCATATCCAAATAATAAACCTGAATTCAAAGAACAAGCCTAATTGTTTCATTGCAGAACATTTAAGTTGTCACAAAGAAAGTCAACTTCCTATTTGAGGGAGCAAAGACATTTTACCCTGAAAACAGTTTGACAGACAGAATGTAACAGACAGAATGTCCCAAAACAAAGATATATTTGACAGCCATGTTTTTTCCTTCTTTCAACAAATATCTTTTGAACACTAACATGTGCTAACAGGCATGAAAATACATAAAAATTTAATTCTGATCCTGCAGAAACTCAAATTCTCATTAGGAAAAAGATACTATAATAAAATCATTACACTTTACTAAGTATTTTAACTAAAAATTATAAGATGTGTATAAGAGACAGGTACAAGAGCCTGTAACCTCCCATTTTTAAAGTCATGCCTTGTAAAATCAAATAAATTCAGGTTCTTGCCTTATTTACTTTTTAAATAACTTTTTTAAATGACACTGAGCAAAATAAACAAAAGCATATTATGGTTTCATGGCTACAAACATAGAGCCATACAATGAGTATTTTATTTTTCCACTCTTTAATAATTTTCTCAGAAACTGTNTCATTCTAAGTATTATTTTTAAAGTTTATTTGAAAACGTATACATTTCAAGTTATCCAGGTTTAGATGTTAGTGTCATTTTTCCTACTCAGGTGAACAAGAATTTATTATTCTTTTCAATGTCCAAGTATTTGATAAGGACTAAGAATCAAAGGTTAAAAAAATCTGACTTGTAAACTGAACTACAAATAATAAAAATGATCTAAAAATTTTAATGTTTCCACACAACTATGTAACCAGAGATATGATAGAGAATTCCCAGTCTCCTATGATCCTCATCACAAAGCTTACCACAGCACATCAACACCTATGAGTGACCTTGCAGAGGATCTAATACAAAGCTCCCATTACTCAAGTCAAATAATCAAGGACCAGAGACAATGAGTGACTTGCCAGCTCATTAGTGACACAGATCCTTTATCTCCTCTATATCAGTCTGAAGAACCCCAATACTGTATTATGCTAACCCTTAGCTAAAATTCATTATTTTTCCACATGTATAAAGTAAATTGCTGAAGTTCTTGGGAGTCTAAAGAAAAAGGAGTTTCAAACCACTCAACTTTACAAAATCAAATTGTATCATATGGAAATTGTGTGAATGTTTATCACAAACCTCTATCCCAAGATATAGTGGGCAGCATTACAGGAAAATTACTGTTTATTTTGATATACCAATGAGATAAATGAAGTTTTAGCATTAAAAAGTACTGATCTTGCTAAAAGTGCCAAGTGACCCAGAATTTCTTAAGCATAGGTAGGTATAAAGAAGTCACTGGGAATAAAAAGAAAATCTCCTCGAGAATGAAGAAGGAAATATTGCTTTCTGACATAAAAAAAAATTTTTTAACTTCTTGAAATCATTGAAAATTATGCTACCCATGTTAAGATAACTGTACCACAAATACCCCAAAATCATACCTGAAAATAAACACATGTACTATTCTTCATGATGTAAAACAACAACAACAACAAAAAAAAATGTGTCTTGTAACTTACATGAAACTCGTGGGGATAATGATAAAGTCATGAAATATCATTTCTCTGTTGAGTTGTTAATGTGATTTTGAGGACAGTTTAACAATACAGTTTAATTTTAGCTTCAGAGAACATTGTTTTTAATGTCCTTTTTTTTTCTGCTTATACTTCACAATAGGTAATTACAAGTGTAATCATTATTGGTCATTGGCCATTAATTTGTTTCAGCGTATGTACCTCAGTGGGCAGTAATTACTGCACAGCCTTCAATAAGATATCATTAACAAAATGAGAAGACCAGAGAAAATATGTTAATTATTATAAGTGCTCCATTGGTTCCTCCCTGGAATAAACAAGTCTAACAATTAAGATCACACTTACTTTTTGCCAGACTATATTATGAAGTGAAAAAAAGAGAAAAAATATGGCAATGCTACATAATTTGAAGATATTTGGGAGGATTAATATTATTTTCCTTTTAAATTCAAATCAGCAAATCTAATGACCCAGAGATAGAAAACAGTTTTTGCACCAAGCAGCAATTTCATAAAAGCTCATTGTTAATAATGAAGGAAAAAATTAATTGACTACTGTACCTATTAAAATTATGATGAAAAATATCTCAAAATTATAGAGACGTTTTAATATTTTTAAACTACTGTAGAGCAAGTTAAATTGATTTTGTATTAGTCCATGTATCAATAAACTGGAAAATGTTTTAAATGCCCCAATTAAGAACTTACAATATACCAAACTCACTTAGAACATTTTCGTGGCCAGTGTAGAGTTCTAAGTATTTCTTAGCATGGTATTTACAGAATATTACTAACATGAAAGCATAATCAAAATACCTGTCATACCAATACAAAATTTTTTTGGTATTAAAAAATTAAAATTAAAAAAAACTGTCAGTTCAATTCTCTCTGGCTTTTAATCTTCATTCCTCCAGTGCATTGCTCAGAACTTTCTAAGTATGGTAGTTTTTCCTAAGCATTTGTTTTCTGTCTTCAGATATATATATACATATATATACATTTCCCATTGCTGTTTGCTTAAGCTTTGCCTGCAAACTGAGTTTGCCGTGCATCTCAGATCCAAACCCTGCAGCTGTTCTTGCCTTTCTTTATTGTCCTGAGCAAATCACATCTCATTTCACCCTCATTCTTCTGCAGTTTCAGGCCTTCCCAGTCTCCCTTCCAACTGCTCCAACTGTACCTTTTACAACCCAGCTGTTGGGAGCCCTTTATAGAGACCCTCCCGCCTTCTGACCTCGGGCAACTCCAACCCTAAGTTGCAGATTCTCTGGTCCTTTTTATGTTCTCTCAGTCCAGTTCAACTCCTTCAAATCTCCCTTGACCTGAGCAGTTTCAAGTCTATTTGGACCTAATTGTGATCACTTGTAAAATTATAGGATTGACTATAAACAATTAAATGTTGATGCTTCTCACACATCATCATAATCATTAATATTTACACAGTATACAGTTTTCCTAAGTTAGATGTATACACTTTAATAAGATTTGCAAATAGAATTGTCTGGAATAGTAACATCAATAATAATTGAAGCCAAAAGATGACAAGCTACACGGACCACTATGGTTCATTACAGACTACTTTCAGATACTTTTTAAAGTCATTAATCAGAAACTTGAATAGCTGGATGTCTTTGTCTTCAAATGGTCAGAAGAGTCTTTTGTTGTTGTTCAGTCACTAAATGATGTATATCTCTTTGCGAACCATGGACTGTAGCCTGCCAGGCTCCTCTGTCCATGAGATTCTCCAGGCAAGAATACCGGAGTGCGTTGCCATTTCCTACTTCAGGGCATCTTCTCTCTCCAGGCATCAAACCCACATCTCTTGCATTTCCTGCAATGGCCAGTGTTTTCTTTACCACCTCGCCACAAGAGAAGCCCAAACTTCTCCTTCAGGAAGTCCTTTTGGGTATTCTAGATTCAGTCCCAGAGAACCCAGGACTTCCTTCTATGAGAGAACATATCATTTTTTTTAATTTTTTTATTTTTTTACTTTACAATACTGTATTGGTTTTGTCCTACATTGACATGAATCCGCCACAGGTGTACATGAATTCCCAATCCTGACCCCCCCTCCCATCACCCTCCCCATATCATCTCTCTGGGTCATCCTAATGCACCAGCCCCAAGCATCCTGTATCCTGTATCGAACCTAGACTGCTGATTCATCTCTTATATGATATTATACATGTTTCAATGCCATTCTCCCAAATCGTCCCACCCTCTCCCTCTTCCACAGAGTCNCCATATCATCTCTCTGGGTCATCCTAATGCACCAGCCCCAAGCATCCTGTATCCTGTATCCTGTATCCAACCTAAACTAGCTTTTCGTTTCTTACATGATAGTATACGTTTCAATGCCATTCTCCCAAATCATCCCACCCTCTCCCTCTCCCTCTCCCACAGAGTCCAAAAGTCTGTTCTTTACATAGAACATATCATTTTGAATTGTGGTTCTCTATTTGTCTTCTCCAGTGGATTATGAAGGGCTATGAAAACTGATTACGTATCTAACACACAATGTGTGCTCCATAAATTAGTTGAGTCAATGTCCTCAGGTGAGTGTAAGTTTTAAAAAAATGTTTTTGAAGCTATCAAGTAGTTGAGAGACAAATTTAGGCATTGAGAATTTTGGATTAGGTATTTTATAAAGAATGGGATGTCTTCTTCCTGTGATTTATTTGTCTGTTATTATTTATAGAGTTAGACCTCTGTACCCACAGGTTCTCCAACTCAGGATAGAAAATACTCAGGAAAAAAATTCCAGAAAGTTCCAAAAAGCAAAACTTGAGTCTGCCATATGCCCTCAGTTATTTACACAGCATTCACATTGTCTCAGATATTACAAGTTATTTAGAGATGATCTAAAGAACATGGAAGAATATGCGCAGATGACATGCAAATACTACATTGTTCTATATAAGTGACTTGAGCATCTGCGGATGTTGGTATCTATTCAGAGGTTGGTTCCTGGAACCAAACCCCCACAGGTATGGAGCGACAGTTGTAACTAGTATCTCAGCTGCAATTCATGTGCCTATTAGTTTGAAAACTACTCTGCTGCTGCTGCTGCTAAGACGCTTCAGTCGTGTCCGACTCTGTGCGACCCCATAGACGGCAGCCCACCAGGCTCTCCTGTCCCTGGGATTCTCCAGGCAAGAACACTGGAGTGGGTTGCCATTTCCTTCTCCAATGCATGAAAGTGAAAAGTGAAAGGGAAGTCGCTCAGTTGTGTCCAACTCTTTGTTACCCCATGGACTGCAGCCCACCAGGCTCCTCCGTCCATGGGATTCTCCAGGCAAGAGTAGTGGAGTGGGGTGCCACTGCCTTCTCCAGAAAACTACTCTATCATTCTTTTAACCTTGTTAGGACCATTCTGAGTATTTAGAAACTAGAGTATTTATCTGAAAAGTTTCAGATTTCTAACAACATGTATCAATTTATCTGTTCATAGAAATGTTTATATATCACAGAAGTGTATATCTACATACTTACAACTCACTTATCTAATAACAAGGCTCATATTTCCATTTCATGGAAATAGCATTTCTATAGACACTTCATCTCAGGGAGACACAGTCTTACTTTCACTAAAAATTTATATATCTTGTAATAGGAAAACAAATAAGAATATAATTAATGAATTTCATAATAAATTATTCCCATTTAATATACAGAGAAACATAGCAACAAATCTAAATCTGAGAAATCCATAATTTTAAAAGTTAAATCCAATATTTTAAATAATGAAAGAAAAGATAGAGTTATCATTGAAATAAAACCAACCTATGTGGTTTCAGGGTATATCCAAATATTATATATACATTTTTCACAACATTATATTTTTAAATGAGCACATAATGATCCTTAACCACTTAAAAAATTATCATCAGAATAGTGAGAAAAAGCTAGAAAGCTTATGTGAAAGAAAGTGAAAGTCACTCAGTCCTGCCAGGCTCCTGCCAGGCTCCTCTGTTCTACTGGAGTGGGTAGCCATCCTCCTTTCCAAGGGATCTTCTCAACCCAGGGATCGAACCCAGGTCTCCCACACTGCAGGCAGATTCTTCACCGTCTGAGCCAACAGGTAATCCCAAAAATACTGGCGTGGGTAGCTTATTCCTTCTCCAAGGGATCTTCCTGACCCAGGTATCAAACCAGGGTCTCCTGCGTTGCAGGTGGATTCTTTACCAACTCCTTAACTGTAGCTACTACTGGCCATGGGGATTCATAATTTAATTACAACAGTAATGTAATTACATATTCTATTTTTTCAAGAAATATATGAAGCCAAATCTGAGGCATGATTCTGAGGTCTTCTCTAGACATTCCTTAGATTATTAGGAATTATTGCCTTGACCTAACTTTGTGACTGTGGCCATCTGTACTCAGAAATCATTTTGAACTCATTATCACAATAAAAATAAAGTTCAATATCTTATTTTTTCACTTGAATTTATTATAGCATAGTCAAAGTTATGGTTTTTCCAGTAGTTGTGTACAGATGTGAAAGTTGGACCATAAAGAAGGCTGAGCCCTGAAGAATTGATGCTTTAGAACTGTGTTTCTGAAGAAGACTCCTGAGAGTCCCTTGGACTGCAAGGTGATAAAACCAGTCAACCCTAAAGGAAATCAACCCTGAATATTCATCAGAAGGATTAATGCTGAAGCTGAAGCTCCAATACTTTGGCCATCTGACATGAAGAACTGACTTATTGGAAAAGACTCTGATGTTGGGAAAGATTGAAAGCGAAAGAAAAAGGGGCTGGCAGAAGATGAGATGGTTAGACAGCATCGTTAACTCAATGGACATAAATTTGTGCAAATTCCAGGAGATAGTGAAGGACAGGGAAGCCTGGCATGCTGCAGTCCATAGGGTCGCAGAGTCAGGCATGACTTAATGACTGAACAACAACAAATAGCATAAGTGCCTCATCTTTCATAATTTTAAGAAACACCCTTACTCTCCCTGCCTCTTTAAATAACTGCAATAAAACCCAAAGCATCCATCAGTGAATTGGGGAGAGGCAGGAACCAAAACTCCCTTTTTGTGTTAAATATATAGAATAGAGTACTGTTTCCCAATAAAAACAACCTACTTAATTTTCTTGAGATCCCAATAGCACAAGCCAGTCAAGATGCTCAATAAGTACATGATAATTGATTCTTTAGTGTGTTAGTCACTCAGTCATGTCCAACTCTCTGAGATACCATGAACTGTAGCCCCCCCCGTCTCCTCTGTCCATGCAATTATCCAGGCAAGAATATTGGAGTGGGTTGCCATTCCCTTCTCCAGAATTAATTCCTTAATTCACACCAAAATAAAAAGGACATTGTAAGTACAATTTTCATTTTCCATCTATAAGCCACATTATGCTAGAGGAAAATCTCAGCAATTGGCATACTCATTGATGGTAGGAATATAAATTTCTGGAGAAAACTTGGTAAAGTGTCAAAAGTCTTGTTTTTTTAATTACATACCTTTTGATAGAGCAATTTTACTTCTGGAGACTTTTTTAAGAAAGCAACTTGGCTAGTAAGCAAAAGTGTAAGAATGTTAATAGAATATTGCACTCACTCATGATAACTGGTAATAAAATGTTTAATAAGAAAAATAAATTGCAGTATCATGAAGCAACGATGATATAAATAACAAAAAGAACTTAAGACATAATGACCAAAGAAATCAACAATATTGTACATATAGAATGTAGAGTAAACCGAATGTATAGTAGTATGTGAGCATGTTTACACACATATTTGCTATGGCAAAGAGATAATATTTACATCAAACCTCCTTTCCCTCCAGGCTGGGCACACTGCTCTGTGTAAGCAGAAATGTGGGTAATCATTTTTGGTCTGAAATTATAAACACATCTCTTGTTATCCTTTCCCTTTCTCCCTGGCTGGAGGTCAATGGGTAGGGATCTCCAGTAGCAGGCTTTCATGCCACCACTGCCCTAAACAACTGCATGGAGCACAGCACCCCTGCACTGCTACCCCCACTGCTGGCAATGCCCTCTGGAGTAAGAAATAAACTCTCATGTTAAGCCACTGATATTTTAGAGGATATCTGTTTCAGCAGTTGAGATATCCTGACTAATAGCATTTATTCAAAAGAGAGAAAATACTATACATATCAAAATATTACAAGTAGTAAGTAGGTGATTTTTTATATTTTACATTGTTCTTGCTTAAACACCTGTTTTATAATAAAAACCTGACAAATGAGTTTTCTGACCTCTAAAGGTATGATTTCCAAATACAGAAAAATGAATGTCTGTCTTTCATCACCGCAACAGGTCAATGAAATCTAAGGGACACACAGAATTTCACTAATGTTTCCTAAATTATGCCATGTTCTGGTGTGACCATATTCTTCAAAAATAACTTGAACATAATATGCAATTAGTTGCTTTTAGGGGTATTTTAGCCTTGATTAATATCCTTGACAAAAGCCACGAGTTATCCTTTGAACTGCTGCTAATACAGAGAAGCTCTACTGTGAGTTCATTTGCACTCCTCAAATCCTGAGCAAATTAGACACCATCCTGCCCCATCTCTCCGACATCTCCACACTTGGATGGATTATCTCAACTAAACATGTCAGACCTGACAAATTCTTTAGCTCTTATAATGACTTTGACTCAGTTTTTAAGCCCTCTGACATACCAGTCAAAACTCTGTTAATGTGATTTACAGTTAAATTCAACATAAAAACATCATTAAAATAATGAGAAGAGGTTAAGGCCTCAAACTACAGGTGCAAGGAAGAGAAGGCCATGCTGTGCTCTTGAGCTCAGCCAGCACTGCTTGGCGGCAGGGGAGGGGGGCTGCTCAGAGGGTCTTCTGTCAGGGGCACCTTATTCAGACCCAACAACCTCCAACGTATTTATAGTCTCTGCATAAAAGTAAGCTAAAATGTCTTGATTTGTTAAAAACTGGTGACTCAGACAGTCAAGAATCTGCCTGCAGTACTCCATTATCCACTCCAGTATTCTTGCCCGGAGAATCCCACAAAAGAGCCTGGCGGGCTAGAGTCCATGGGGTTGCAAAAAGTCGGACACGACTGGGTGACTAATACTTGCACTTTTCATTTATATACTGCATTATTGTCTGATTCTTACTTTGCCTAGAGATTTTACATCATCCTTACTCTATATCCACTTTACAGGTGAGGAAACTGAGGCTTAGTTCAGGACAGTGTCAGAAGCTTATAGGGAACAAAGGTGTAACCCTTCTACCTCCACCACCATAATCTGTCTCAAGCGGTCTTTTTCACCATTTTCCTTTTCTTTCTTCCATGAAAATCCTTCCCAGAAAAATAAATCACCCAAGTCTGAACTCTTGCCCACCTTGAGGATTCCTGGGAACTTTTGGCTTGCCATCTTCTCCCATCCTGCTTTAGTCTGAAGATTTGATTTAAGTTGTCTGTTTCTCTTTGAGGATTTTTCTTCATGTACTAGACTAAATTCTCATCACTCAAAATCTTTCATCCCCATAGAATTGTCTGCTAGCCATAGTATTACCTCTGACCAGACTGTGAACCCTCAGAGACAAAACATGTGTTGTATCCAGCCTTGTTTCCACAGAGCCTAAGCTAGGGCTTGGCTTATTATAATTTCTCAAAAATAAATATGTAAATGAATGACAGAAGCTACTTTAAAGAGATATCAATTGAAATGAAATTCAGTTTCTGAATGACTCATTGCAGTATGTACAAACATTTCTGGTTCTGTTAGAATAGTCATTTCAATATTTTCCTGCCTACTAAGAGTATATTTCTAACCCTGGCTTTGTCTATTCAGCAGTTAAAGGCTTTGAATTGAAGCTCACAAGTATTGCAAATCTGGGACTCAAAACACTTCCTTTCATAAAATTATCTGAGTTGACTTTCCCTTACAGTAGGTATACAAGTTACTGAAGTCACTTCAGTCATTCATTCTTTCCAAAATTATTTACTGAACAGCCACTCAGTTCTGGGAACACAGAATTTTATGATGCATCCAGTCCAGTCTCTGTAAGCAAACAAGTGAGAGACTGGTTAAGAAGAAAAACATCCAAAATAATGCAATAATAATGCAATGGAGAAATGCAGTGAGTATTAAGGGTAGAAGTAAGGACATAAAGGAAGGCTTCCTAGAGGAGGCACCCCTTGGTCTGAACCTTAATATAAGGCCTGTGTTAGACAGACAAAAAAGAAACTGAAGTTCCAAATACAGAAGAGATGACATGTAAAGCCACAGAAATGGGGAAAAAATGAGTAGGTGTGGAGAATAATAGGGCTATTTACTAGTAATGAAACATAAAAATGTGAAGACAGGAGAATTTTTAAAAGGAGACTGGTAAAGGAGGCAAAGAGGAAGCAAGTGAGAGATCACTATTCACGTTAGATTTTAGTCTTTGACTTCAAAGAACCATTTTGTGCACAAAATTCTATTCTTGAGATAAATATTTATCATTGAAAATTTATATACTGTCCAATTTACAAAGATTTGATTATTTTATGCTAATATTAAAATGCTTTACTTAAATAATCTTGGAAGGGACTGTGAATCCCTCATTTATATATTTTATTAAGTGCTTGATCTACTTTCTAGGAAGGAATCAGGTACTTACTCCTTTTTGAAGGTAACTGCTACATGTAAGGAATTATCTCAATCCTGTAGGTCCTATTGGTATTCTGTCACTCACTGGCCTGCTTTCTCTCTCACCCTCGCTATTGCTGTCTCTCTTTTTCCCTTTATCAACCATTTTGCCTTTGATACCCTTTTGCACAAAGAGGCTTAGTAACCGTCTTTGTTTCTCCTGAAATGGTTTCCTAAGCCAACAATATGGAACGTTGCTCTCTGCTGACCATCTTTGTACATCCAGCTCCATCTTTTTCAGTTGTCATGTTGGCATTCATAAAGCACATCTGGGACCTCAGGCTGCCCTGAATCTTGCAAGAGGAGGGCATAAACCAAACTTTGGAATCCTCTGTTGGTAATAATCCATTCAATATAGCACCTGGAGTGTTTTTTTATTAGAGAGAGTAAATGCTGTGCTAAGCGATGGTGATGCAGTTTGATGGAGCTGCCCCTGGAATGTAATAAAGAGCAGGGGACACGCTCCTTAGAGTGTGTTGCTGAATTAAAAGCCAAGGGTTTAAGAGTTCACTGGAGAACCCAGACAGGGAGAGGTACTTACTCCACGGCTCTTGGCGACAGTGAGCACATCATTAGTCTATTCTAGTTAGCGATTTACTTCCAGGTGCAATGCAAAGTGTAGTGCAAAAAAAAACACTTCATATTATGTTTGGTCTTAGCTACCTTGAAAACAGATTCAAGCCTATGTACTCCTTCAACCATGAAAATGTTTTTACTGCTGCTGAGTTCAAAATATAAGACCCTGGAAGCTGGAAGCTGTGTGCTCTCCTCCACCTACCCTTTGGAGATACAGTATGAAGTCCTGTATTTTCTATTTGAAAACATGACATCTTGAGGGGGAGCAGTAGTATATGAAATATTGATTTTTTACCTTATTTGCAATTATTATTAAAAATAAGGATCTAACTAGAGATTCTTATCCTTTTTAAATAAAATTAGCAGCTCGACCACTTACTTTTTCAGAAAGAAAAAAAAAATGCAAGATTTTTTTTTAATCTAAACAGTGTGGGAAAACTGATGATAATCTAAATCCTAGGTTCAGATGATTTAACTCAATCATGCTTTATTTGCAACAAGAAGTATTTCAATAATCATTTCTTTAACAGTCCCTTTAGTAATGTAAGGCTGAAACCTCTAAAAAGAAACATTGATTTTATTATTTCTTTCACTTTTGTGCAAGAGTATATTTTGCAAAAATGATTATAACTAACTCCATTATTCTGGGTATCTCTGAGTAATTCAAATGAGTTTTTTCCACAAAGAATCAGCATGTACGTTAAATCACTCATCACATAAAATGGAATTCTTTCACAAGCATATTGACTATTTCCTACCATAATCAGGACCCTATTTTGAAAATATCTTGTTATATGCACTACTGCTGAAACTTCTTTATTGAGCAGCATCAAAATAACTGCGAAATAAGCTTTTAAGTAATAGCAAAATCATCAGCTATTGGTATAAATCATATTTATGGTAAAAAGAAACCTAAAGAACACAAGCTTGCCAACTTGAAAAATGAGCAGATGTCTTCTTAAGGACTAAAACCTCAATTCATAATTTTTGAAAGAATTAAATGCTTTAGATACTTCTGTATCACCTAGACAACATAGCTCAATTTCTCCTGATGCAGCCTGACATGGCACAACTCCTAAAATCAAATGCACAGCAAATCCTATTTTAATTGATCAGAATAGACTGAAATTTTCAGAGAGAAAAAAGTACACAACATCTTCCTTATAGCTTTTATTCTTTTTTCCACTTAAAAATGATAAATGTTTATGATACAGCAAAATGATACATCTATCTGCACTATTTGGGAACTTCCATGATTTGTAGAAAAGTTTTGTTTTTAATTAAAGTATATTATACAACATCAGAATTCTTCTTCTTTATTATGCCAAGGAAGCATATGGAAGTTTGAACTCTAAAATATTGCTGATTTATTCTGATTCTAGAGTATTTTGCTCCTATGTAAACATTTCTTGTGACATGAATATGATAACTTTGTGCCCTAAAAAAGTCCATTATTATAAGTAGCATATGGTTTTGCCTCCTGAACCATGAGAAATATGCAAAACTCCAGTTTGCCAAACAAGTAATTGTAAACACTTGGTGCACCCTTAAGCTAAAGACAGAGAAAATTATTGAATCTGGTTTTCTTTTTCTTTTCTAAGTAGCCAGCTCAATTGTAGTCTCTCCTTTGTTTTGCATTTATTTTTTCAGCAGCTGCGTTGAAGTCTCCCTGCATGATCCATGGATAGAAACCAAATATTCTGGTCCTACAGCCAACTAACTCTGAACATACAGATGTCAACATCAAGACAACTAACTCTGAACATATAGATGTCAACATCAAGACAATGAACAATGATATATTAATGATATTATGATATTATATATAAATGATATATTTCACCCCAAGGATTGTGTTAAAAGTACCTACTCTTTTAATTGAATCTTGCATAATCATAAAATATCCACTTTCACAAAAGACATGGACGATACCTTTCAATATATATTTTTAAAAAATGAAAGTAAGTAAAATGATTCAATTTTTTATGACTTTTCAAAGGGTTCTGGACTTTTCTGAATTATAAAATGCTAAATATGGAGTCCAAAATACTAAATTTAGAGTTAAATATGAACTCACATTTAAAATAATTTAAAATAATATATTAATTTTAATATTATAGGAGCTATTTTTCTGCGAAAAGGAGAATAATTTATACATGCATTAACTCATTGATTTCAGTGTTTCCCATGCATCCTTGATCCATAAGAATCACCCTGTTTTTGTTTAGTCACTAAGTTGTGTCTGACGCTTTGAGACCCCATGGAGTGAGGGTCCAGGCTTCTCTGTCCATGGAATTCTGTAGGCAAGAATATTGGAATGGGTTGCCATTTCCTCCTCCAAAGAATCATCCTAGGAACTTATCAAAATACAGATTCCTGGATCTAGTGGCTTAGATGAACACTATAAAAACCTTATCTGGGTAAAATGGCTACTATCAAAAAGATAAGAGATAAGTGTTGGTGAGGGTGTGGGGAAAAAAGGAACCCTTGTACACTGTTGGTGGGAATGTTAACTAGTAAAGCCATGTGGAAAACAATATAGTAGTTCCTCAAAAATTAAAAATAGCTTAATTCCATTTTTATGATCCACCATTGCCACTATTGGAGATATATATATATATATATATATATATATAAATGTGTGTATATATATGTGTGTGTGTGTGTGTGTATGTGTATATATATATCTCCAAAGAAAATGAAATCAATATCTTTCACAATAGCCAAAATTTTGTTTGGCTATTGTTTATCACAATAGCCAAAATTTTATTTGGCTATTGTTTATCACAAAAGCCAAAATTTTATTTTGCTATTGTTTATCACAATAGCCAAAATATGGAAACAACCTTCCATTAAGAGATAAAAAGACAAAGAAATGTGATATATGTAGACATACACACCATGAATATTATTTAGCATTCAAAGGAAAGAAATTCTACCATTTGTGACAAGATAGATGAACCCATAGAACATTATGCCAAGTAAAATTAGTTAGCCAGAGTAAAACAAATACTGTATGGTATCACATATATGAAATATTACAAAAAATCAAATTCGTAAAACCAGAGAGTGTAATGGTGGTCACCAAAGGTTGGGAGATGGGGAAAATGGTGAGATACTGATCAAAAGATACAAAAATTTCAGTTATAAAATGAATAAGTTCTAGGGATCTAATGTACAGCATAGTGACTATGCTTAATAATATTAGATTGTATTTGGGAATAACATATACACACTAATACATATTAAAAAAATATGCTATACTTGAAATTTCCTGAGAGTAGATCTTAAGTGCTCTTATCACAGACACACACACACACACACACACACACACACACACACAAACCAACTCTTCGGCAAATCCATGGACTGCAGCCCGACAGGCTCCTCTATCCATGGGACTTCTCAGGCAAGAATACTGGAGTAGGTTGCCATTTCCTTTTCCAGGGGATCTTGCCAACCCAGGGGTCTAACCCACATCTCCTGCATTGGCAGGAAGATTCTTTACCACTGAGCCACCAGGGAAGCCCCCATAAGAGAGNCGACAGGCTCCTCTATCCATGGGACTTCTCAGGCAAGAATACTGGAGTAGGTTGCCATTTCCTTTTCCAGGGGATCTTGCCAACCCAGGGGTCTAACCCACATCTCCTGCATTGGCAGGAAGATTCTTTACCACTGAGCCACCAGGGAAGCCCCCATAAGAGAGACAGTGATCAAGTATTTCTCATAGTAATAAAGAATTTTTACTTCAGAATTTGAATGTGGAGCAAAATTAAAACGTAATGATTTTGACCCTGTGTAGCATATAAATTTGCTTGATGTATTGTAGTCAAAATTAGGTTGGCATTTGTAAACAATTCACTTTTCATATAAACGAGAGCAGATTCAAGAATTACCTTTAAAATAATGTCATTCTTAGAGAGAAAAATCGAATCAATAAAATTAGAAATGAAAACGGAGAGATCACAATAGACAACACAGAAATACAAAGGATCATAAGAGACTACTATCAGCAATTATATGCCAATAAATTGGACAACATGGAAGAAATGGAGAAATTCTTAGACAAGTAAAACTTTCCAAAACNGGTTCAGGATACAGGATGCTTGGGACTGGTGCACGGGGATGATCCAGAGAGTAGATGTGGAGTGGGAGGGTGGGGGAGGAGTTCAAGATTGGGAACTCATGTATACCTGAGATGAAAAAAAAAATTAAAATTAAAATTAAAAATAAAATAAAATAATGTCATTCTTGCTTGCATTCCCACGTTTTTTTGAATAGAGGAAGTAAGGTTAATATGCCAAAAAAATATACAAAATCCTCAGGCTACAATATCCTTGCAATATCCACGCCTGTTCATAATATGTTGCTCATGGAACAATACTGGTGAATTTCTCAGTAGATAAAAAGCTCAGTATAAAGAACTGAACACTAGAATGCAAGGTTAATCACATATTAGAATATGTTGCTAAGATATTCTCATTTAGTTTCAAAAATAAAAACTTTAAATTATTATCTTGGATGGTTTCATGTTTTAAAATGTCACTATCATAATATATTCTACAGATTTTAAATTTTCTTTAAGTCCTTTTTTTAATAAATTTAATTATACACTGTGGCAATTCTTTTGCATTCTACTCTGCAAGCTGGAAAAGTCAAAGGCTATGTTTTCATTTATATTAAAGCTTATAGTACCCCACAGGCTTCCCAGGTAAACATGAATGGTAAAGAATCTGCCTGCCAATGATGGAGAGATGGGTTCAATCGCTGGTTCAGGAAGATTCCTTGAGGGAGATCACAGCAACCCATTCCAGTATGCTTGCCTAGAGAATCCCATGCACAGAGGAGCCTGGTGGGCTACAGTTCACAGGGTGGCAAAGAGTCAGACACAAGTGAAACAATTTAGCATGCACCCATGCCTAGGTATGTGGGATACCCATACAAGGTATGGGATACCCTAGGTATCCCACAGTACCTAAGACAGAGTCTATATTCAAAATGCAGTGGATGAGTTTATTGGATTCTTTATCTTCAACATAGTCATTCTCTCTAGAATATTTACCTAGAATTCAGATGCTCTTATATAAAAGGACACATTGTACAGCTTATAATTTCTCTTGAAGAGCATAAGAAGAGAAAAGGTAGAAGAAGGATTAAGTTCTATTCTCTTTATGTTTACTCTTAGTTATTGATATGAATTAAGATGGCAGAAGTGAATAACATGCAAAGTACACTTAATAAATTAGAAAAACAGAATCAAAAAGAAGAGAAAAACTATTTTCACCAAAAATATTACTTAGTTCATATGAAAAAATATCAAGTTTAACTCTGAGCTTTAGTCAGTGAAAAAAACTTGTAACGGTGTATAACTTTTATTAATTGAAAGTAGAAAGCACATTAATTCCTCACAGAAGAAAATTCTAACAGTTCCTAAATTCCAAGAGAAATTATCCTATAAAATTTAATCTGGGAACTGAGAGAAATAAAGTCTATTGTTGCTACTTTTTGTGATCTCTTTTGATAAAAGTTAGAGGCAGGGAGAGTAATTCCACCAAGTCTAAGCTAATATAGATGACTGTTACTGTCACTCTAGCTTCAGATTGGATCCAGTGATAAAACATATGAGTATTCAAAGAAGTTGATGGAGTTCAGGTTCTTGAACCAAAAAATCACATCTCACACTCAGACTCTGGATGAATGGTAGCACATGAAAAGGATCATAGTCTCTGGAATCCAGGAAATCCAGATTTGATAGTCTATTTCATCTTGGACAGCTCATTTCACTTCCCTATGCCTCAGTTTTTTAGAGGAAATATGCAGTTAAGAAATGGAGGCAGAATGTAAAAATAATCTGGCTCACACAAAAAATAATAATGATCTGACAAATGTTTTGAAGGAGATATTATCTGCTGCAGAAAAATAAGAAGGGGTATTACATTCCAGATGAGCAGATAAAACTGTTAACAATTTTTATGATGCCTGAAAAGCCTATCTAAGATTCTCCTTCTATGGAAGAACTGCCTACCAACTCAAGGAGAGGAGGCAAAGCCAGGACCCCCTATCCCCAGGAACAACTGGGCTTCACCTTCAGTACTTAGACAAGGATTCACCTGAGATCCCAGATTTCCACACCACAGAATCAGTTTAATATCATACTGGGAATTATACACAGCAGACTCTTCCAATTGCCCATACTGGCTGCATAAAAACCGCCATAAAACTTCCAATGCTTTAGATGATTCTGAGCTGCTTAGCTTTCCCATGAACATGCCAGAGTTAGTTAGCTGCAAATATATGCCCAGATCATTGAACATGTGGACCAGATATATGCAGATATATAGTGGTCACTGTTCTAATTTTAGGAGCATGTCTTTGTCAGATAATCAGTTTCACTTTTCCTAGTTAATGTTGAGGCAATCTTCTTGGCAGTAAATTCTAAGGTCATTTGTCTGATGGAGCCATCAAACCAGGTCATCAGACTATGGAAGGTCACCTTTTCCACTACAGTTAAGAAAAAATACTAATATGTACATGAAACAAAACTAGAAAATGGTAAACCTTGTTTTCCACCACTTAATAGTATTATCTGACCACTAAGTCATGTAATTATATTCCTTGTAGATTCAGAAGTGTGAATCACAACAAATCAAATAATAACATTGATTTCATACAAAACTATTTCCCATAAAATAATGTTTCTTATAATCAAACCTAAATTTTATCATGCCTCTATTGATTATAGAAAGCTCTACCAGAAGACACACATTCTAAGTTCAACTGAATTCAATGTGTTTGATAGTATTTTGTTTTAGAATAAACCAAGTATTACATAAAATGAAAGCAAGGGACAAACAAGTCCACATTCTTTACAAGTTGGTATTAATTTTGCATTTATTTCTTTATACTGGTTTTCTTGCTTGGCACTCCATTCATATTTGAACCTGAAATTAATTTCACTTCTAACCCTCTACCGCCATCACCATTAACTGTTCCCCCTCAGAAAAAATAAAACTTAATTGGGATAAATGGTCCAAATACCCCCAAGGGAAATCTTTTCCACTTTAATCCACACAGAGAAAAAATTGTATATCATCTGCTGATGGCTCAGCAGCCTGTGAACTATGTGTTGGGGAGCTCAGTCTTGTTGTGAGTGACAGAAATAATCATGTCTTTGTATTTATGTAATACCTTTCTTCTGTAGACCTTGCAGGATATTATGTGTCTTGCATCACTAATCTTCATAGCATCCCCATATTTATGGGAATCAATTGAAGTAAGGAGCACATTTAAACCTGAAAGATCATGAAGTGGACAAAACTGATAAAGAAAGATGCCAAACACAGCTGATCTTGTTAAGGGTATGGAAATGTCATGGGGCCAGCCTCTCATTCCCCGTCACACTATATGCACCATTTTCCATAAGTGAATCTTTCTTTCAATCTAGAGAGCCATGACTGAAAGCTGAAAAGAAGAAAGATTCAGTGACTAGGCAGCAGAGTGGAACCTCAGGGCCTCTGCGTTTTCTTTTTAATTCTGTTCCTAATTTGTGATGTGACCCCAAGAAACCTTTTGCCCTCTTTAAGCCTCAATTGTTTTACTTACAAAATAGTATTGTAAAAGCATGCTGCCCTGTATCTTGGCTCTGGCTTCCAACACTCTATCTTTTGTAATGTCCTTTAATTAATTTGTTCATCTATTCAACAAATATATATTGAGCATCTTCCATGTTTAAGGCACTGGGGCAGCCGCTTTGGGACTCTAAAGGAAATTAAGACATTATCTGGAACTTAAAAAATACAAACAGCTCTTACATGTATAAAAACAACTACACAATAAGTCACTATATGTTAAGTGTTATTGAATGGTGCAAATGATATACCAAACAAATTCTGAGGGTTTGCTTCTGGCAGGCTAGGTTAGCAGAAAGAGCACTGAACAAAGGGTAAAACCTCATCTATAGATCCAGGTCTGCCACCTATAAAACTGATGCAATAACTGCAGAACTCACAAGATTGTTGAGATCAGAAAATATTATAGCAGAAAGCGCTTTATAAATGTAAAGGTTTTTAATTGCAACCAAAGAGACTAGAGAATGCTTCAGACAAACACTCAGAATGATCTTTGGATGCTGAAGAGTATTTCAATAGGTGAATAGTATTCTGCATAGAAAGACTGACATAAACTAAGACATAGAGCAGGAAACATATACAGACAACTAAGAAGTCAAAGGATCAGAAGTCATAATGAGGGGGATAAACAATTTCAGAGGTGTAGGATGGTAGCAGAAGTTGAAGGAGTGAAAGATATGAAATCGAGGAAATTACAATTAGGGGATTTGTTAGTTTAAGATATCAGATTTTCAAAATTTTGGCATGATTTAAGACAGGATGATGGTTGATCTATGCCTGAAATGAGATAGGGATTTAACTCAGCGAAACTGCAATGATTCAGGAAATATGAATTCATGATTGTATGAATCAGGCACAGAGACAGAGATGAGAATTCAGAGTAGACAAGAAAATACCAAACTCTGTGCAGGCATCATCAAAGTAGTGAGAGTTGGCATTGGTAAGCCATTATAGAAAGAGATGGCAAGCCAATGAATGGTAGAAATAAGGCAGATGGAAGACTGAAAAAAGTTGAGCTACAGAAAATTGGAGGAAATGATAGAAAAGGTTGAAGAGTGTACAGGCTGAAGCTCCAATATTTTGGCCACCTGATATCAAGAGCCAACTCACTGGAAAAGAGCTGATTCACTGGAAAACACCCTGATGGTGAGAAAGTTTGAGGGCAGGAGGAGAAGGGGGTGGCAGAGGATGAGATGGTTGGATGGTATAACCAACTCAATGGACATGAGTGTNGGCTGAAGCTCCAATATTTTGGCCACCTGATATCAAGAGCCAACTCACTGGAAAAGAGCTGATTCACTGGAAAACACCCTGATGGTGAGAAAGTTTGAGGGCAGGAGGAGAAGGGGGTGGCAGAGGATGAGATGGTTGGATGGTATAACCAACTCAATGGACATGAGTGTGAGCAAAGTCTGGGAGATAGTGAAGGACAGGGAAGCCTGGTGTGCTGCAGTCCATGGGGTCACAAAGAACAACTGAACAACCACAGTAAAAAATTCCATAGTTTGCTTATAGAGATGCTCTGTTTGAGGTTCTCCTCAAATAAAATTCTTCAACAACTATCTCCAATCTATCCATTACTCTAGCAGTCTTGAAGAACAACATGCAAGCCATGACAGAACAACATTCTCCGTATCTTAGACTTACCACAACACAGCTGGCAGCTATACACTTCTCTGTGATCAAAGACTTTCTAGTCAGGACATCTTCCAGATCTCCCTGCCCTCCTCTTCTCCTCCCACAACACACTTTTACATACCTACTTTTAATAGGTCAGAAGTAGCTAAAACTCAGGAAGAAGTTAGGATTTTTTCACCCTCAAAGAAAGAACTCTGTGCTGCTTGGTTGAATAGTATCTACCAAGGCATTAGAGTCATGGACAAAATTTTAAAGTTAATGCTCAATTACTTCATCCACATTAGACGATCATATAATAGCAATTGGAAAATACTCTAAATTATAAATTCTGGGTAGATTCAGAGTGGCAAGATTATCTCTTTTCCACAATTGCAAAGTATGCTATTTGTCACATTTATAAATTATTGACTAATATATAGATCACAATAGATTCTGTTCATGGGTCTAAATGGGTGAAAACTAGTATAATTCATGGTATCTTACAATAACTAAAATATTTAAATTTTTTTTTAAAAAAAAAACACATGATTAACTAATGATCTAGCAATGAGAGATATTTTCTTTTGGTTTATTCCCATGTGTTTTTCACCTTTTGATCTAGTTTTTCTTTCTTCTTTTGATAACTGGTTTGCCTTTGATCAGCAGTGAATGTTCATTGATCAGAATGCAAGTTTTACTTCAAAGATCAGAACAATTTCATGATGGCCAGTTTTATGAGTAATTCAGTATTAACTGGTCCATTTAGCTAGAGTATGTCACCATTCAGATTTCTCACATACATTTTTCATTATTAAAAAAATTACTTTAAACTGCCATACCTAGTCATGAGTAGACCTCCTACAGACTACCAAAATGTAAGTGAAATGATGATTACTGTGTTCAAGCTATATCTTTTAGAATGACCAGACTTGATAGTTTAGGTCTTTATATGATCTAATTTCTAAATAAAGACAAGGAAGTCTTTCTCGAAAGCACCCCCATATACAATACCTTTGTTAATGTGATTTGTTTTTTCTCAAATGGTCACCTTTTTGCTGAAACATCAAACTGACATGATTTTTTTCATTATTTAATTTGTCAAGCTAAATTTTCTTCTAATTGGCTCCAAATCAATCACTAAATAAAAAGAGAAGTTCTTAACAAGCATATGACTATTTAGACAATTATTTATGGATAAAATAGCTCCCTTAAAACAATTCCAAAGAGACAGATGCAATAACTCCCCCATAATGGACATATAATTTAATCTCTGCATGTCAATTTACAATAATTGGTTTCATATATTATCTTTCATTTGTTCTTCACAACAACTTGGTAAACTGTTTGCAAATGTTTTTATTATCCCTATTCTCATATGAGGAAACTGAGACTCAGTTAAACAATTACTTGCTCAAGTTTACACAGATTATGAGTAGCACAAACTAGAATTCATGTCTTCAAAGGGCACCATATCATCTGCCTGTTTGATGCAAAATAAACACTAGGGAAAGAACCTTAATGATCAGTTGGTTCAAAAATGCATTTAACTTCAGTGTAATATAATATTAACAGAGAAATAAGAGGTTCACTTCCGTTCAGTCGCTCAGTTGTGTCCAACTTTTTGCGACCCTATGAATTACAGCACGCCAGGACTCCCTGTCCATCACCAACTCCCAGAGTTCACTCAAACTCATGTCCATCAAATCAGTGATACCATCCAGCCATCTCATCCTCTGTCCTCCCCTTCTCCTCCTGCCTCCAACCCCTCCCAGCATCAGTCTTTTCCAATGAGTCAACTTTTCACCTGAGGTGGCCTAAGTACTAGAGTTTTAGCTTTAGCATCATTCCTTCCAAAGAACACCCAAGACTGATCTCCTTTAGAATGGACTGGTTGGATCTCCTTGCAGTCCAAGGAACTCTCAAGAGTCTTCTCCAACACCACAGTTCAAAAGCATCAATTCTTCGGCGCCCAGCTTTTTTCACAGTCCAACTTTCACATCCATACATGACCACTGAAGAAAACCATAGCCTTGACTAGACAGACCTTAGTCGGCAAAGTAATGTCTCTGCTTTTCAATATACTATCTAGGTTGGTCATAACTTTCCTTCCAACGAGTAAGCGTCTTTTAATTTCATGGCTGCAATCACCATCTGCAGTGATTTGGGAGCCCCCCCAAATAAAGTCTGACACTGTTTCGACTGTTTTCCCATCTATTTCCCATGAAGTGACGGGACTGGATGCCAGAATCTTTGTTTGCTGAATGTTGAGCTTTAAGCCAACTTTTTCACTCTCCTCTTTCACTTTCATCAAGAGGCATTTTAGTTCCTTTTCACTTTCTGCCATAAGGGTGGTGTCATCTGCATATCTGAGGTTATTGACATTTCTCCTGGCAATCTTGATTCCAGCTTGTGCTTCTTCCAGTCCAGTGTTTCTCATGATGTACTCTGCATAGAAGATAAATAAGCAGACAATATACAGCCTTGACAAACTCCTTTTCCTATTTGGAACCAGTCTGTTGTTCCATGTCCAGTCCTAAGTGTTGCTTCCTGACCTGCATATAGGTTTCTCAAGAGGCAGGTCAGGTGGTCTGGTATTCTTATCTATCTCTTTCAGAATTTTCCACATAAATAAGAGGTTATAGGATTGGAAAAGATGGGAAAAAATGTCATTTACAAGCAAAATGGTTGCCTATGTAGAAAATGTAAGTGAATCTATAGATAAACTACTGAAAGAAATGGGTTTTTCAAAGAGATTGACTGAAACTAAAATAATCAACAATATTTTTTAAATGTATAATAAAGTATATGTAAAATATTATTTTTTAAATTATATTTATAATAATGAAAAAACTTTCAGAGTAACTAAAACTAGAATACCAAAAATATACAAGACCTGCATATGAAAATTATAAAACTTCATGAAGGCCATAAAAAGGACCCATAAATAATATTTTCTCTAACCTAGGAATTATCATTTTAATTAGAAAACCGTGGGATAAAAATGTTCCTGACATCAAACGTTTTAAAAATTGAATATGTTATACAACAAAATCAAAAAAGGCTAAAGCCTTTTAACATGCCTGTGTGCTTACTAAGTCGCTTCAGTCCTGTCTTACTCTTCAGGACCCCATGGACTGTAGACCACCAGGCTCCTCTGTCCATGGGATCCTCCAGGCAAGAATACTGGAGTGGGCTGCCATGCCCTCCTCCAGGGGATCTTTCCAAGGACTGAACCCACTTCTCTGAGGCTTTTGTATTTCTAGCAGATTCTTTACCACTGAGCCACCAGGAAAGCCCATCCTTTTGACATTTTTAGCCTAATACTACCCTAGTTTGAATATTTACACCACCAAAAAGAAAAGATTCTTTAACGTGTTAATATTATTTTAAAATGGTAGGTAGACCAGAATGGCTCAAGTTAAGAGTCTGACCTTTCCATGGGTAGAGGAGAGAACGGGTAACTGGAACTCTCAGGCTCTACTGGTGGGACTGTAGAATGGTAAAACTTCGTTAAACAGTTTGGTAATTTCTCAAAAAGTTAAATGATCCAGCCATTCCACTCCTAGGTATTTTACTGAGAGAAAACAAAGTGATGTCCATATAGCAAACTGTAGAGCAATGTTCACAACAGCTTTATTTTTAATAGCCAAACATTATAAGCTACCTAAATATCTATGAACAGGAGGATGGATAAACACGTTGTGGTAAACACATATCATGGAACATTTGGCTATTTTTGTTTAGTCACTAAGTCGTGTCTGACTCTTTGTGACCCCATGGACTGTAGCCCTCTAGGCTCCTCTGTCCATAGGATTCTCCAGGCAAGAACACTGGGGTGGGTTGTCATGTCCTCCTCCAGGGGATCTTCCTGACCCAGGGATCGAATACAGGTCTCCTGCATTGGCAAGCAGGTTCTTTACCATCTCAGCCACCAGGGAAGCCTCACCAGGGAATTACTACTCAACAGTAAAAAGAAATGGACTTTTGATACATACGAAAGATGAATTTTAAATAATTATGCAAAAAGAGTCCAAACAAAAAAAAGAATAAAGAATATACACTATACAATTCAATTTATATAGAACTCTGGAAACTACAAAATCATCTGTAGTGACAGAAAATGGATCAGTAGTTTCCTGGGGGTCAAAAGGAAGAGAAGGAAAGATGAGAGGGGACTTTGCACTACAGCATGAAGATAGTGAGGTGATAGACATTGTGGTGATAGCTTCACATGCATATGCTTACCAAATTGGACACTTTTAAATTATGCAATTTAAAGTATATGTCAAAACTGTTTTAAAGTGATAGACCAGAATAGTTTAGCAGAAGATAATTTCCAATCTACAACATGCAGAATACTACACTCTTATTTTATTAATTTTAAAAAAGAAATTTCCTTCTATAAAAGATATTTATACCAGGTATCTATAGAGAAATAAATTTATAGAATTTACTACAATAGGTCACTGAATTTGGCTAGTAGGAGACTAACTTTATTCATTAGTCTTTTAATAGCATCTAATCTTTTGTGAAATTACAGAGATTCAGAAACCAAAGTTTATTATTCCCCTGCCCTGATTGAAAGCAGAACAACTTTGGAATTAAATAAATAGGTTCAAATTCAACAGCTTACTAGTTATATGAGCCTGTGAAAATCAACTCTCTAAGCCTCATCTGTAAATTTGAGAAATTGGTCACCTTTCTTGGTTGTTGTTATAAAGAGAATTTATATCTTTATGGCATTGTGTACAACAGTAGGTATATAATAAACAGTTACTATTATTACACAGTATTATGCGATGAAGAAATCCCATGGGAAGATTTTGGTATTTATTTCTAGTCTCTTCCTAGCCAATTGAGACAATTATGGTTGTTCACACATATAAATAAAACAGAGCATTATTAATGTACATGTATATATATTCATTTATTCAACAAATACTTATTAAACCTCTATAGAACTGCAGGGCAAGCCATGAATTTTTGTTGTATTTTGTATATTCAATTTTAGAGTACTACTTATCCAGAGTAGTAGCCAGTCCTTTAGAATCTAACCATTACATTCCAACCTTCACAATAATTATTACAATTACATTTTTAAAATTTCAAAGCATTGGTTAAAGACTGATAAATTAGAATACATTTAATAAAAAACTATATGTGTGCATTCAAAGAAGTAAATTCAGTTAAGTGGTTTTTTTTATAATCAGCAATTATTCTTTAATTGTTCTTTCTTGCCTTACTATAATGCCAATTCTTCGAAAGTATGCAACCTCTTTAAAATGAAAGATAAATCTCAAGTAACGAATGAAGTATATACTGCCTAAATTTGGCTGTGTCCACAACGGCTACATTTAGAAACGTCACTTGGATTCTAGCTCCTGCTTATTTCCCGTCACACTACACGCACCAACTTTCATAAGTAAATCTGTCTTTCAATCCAAAGGGAGAACCATGACTGAAGGCTGAATAGAGGGAGGATTCAGTGACTAGGCAACAGACTGGAACCTCAGTGCTTATGAATTTCATTCTAATTCTGTCCCTAATTTGTGATGTACCCTAGGGAATTTCTCAGCCAGTTTCTGCCCCTCTTACTTGGTTTGTAAAATGGTGGCATTCACACTTAACTCTTCACCCTGACCCTACTTGGTTTCTGAGCAGGTATTGTGTATGCAATTTAGCAGCATATGGGTTGCTCACAGTGATGCCTAGTAGAGATCACATTCTCCCACTCAGAGCTCAGCTTGCCAATATGCAAACAACTATCAAACAGTCACTCTTTCAGACTGACAAACAAGTTAATCAGTATCACACCATCATTTAGTTTTCACTGGGAAAGAGTTCAATATTGGTTGGCCCATCTTCATGTCACTCTCTATATCCCAAGGGGATCTGTCAGTGGTTATAAGCCCCAAGAACATTTCCACTAACAGTACTAAATGACCATATCTCCTTGTCCCCTAAACATGCTAAGACTTGAAAACAATGAAAAGTAGCTCCTTCTCCAAGAAAATGAGATTCCGTCTTGAAGGTGAGATCTTCTTATTTCACACATCCCATCACTACTTACCACAACATGTTTAACAAAATTCTATTTGAAAACTTTAAAAATTAGTATAGCCCAAGCTAAGGGATCTTAAGTTAAAATTTTAGGATCATTCAACAAGCTATATCATCTCTTCCAACCTCACGCCAAGCTGCAATTCATAAATGCACTTTACCATATTAGCAACAAATTTCTCCCACTTCAAACTTTGATACTGAGAAATAAATATCTAAAGTTCCAATAAAGTCATATAGAGCAACTACAGATGCTTTCTGCATCTATAAATGTCTATAAATAATGGCAGTGGTTATAAATCAAGGCCCACCCTGTGGTATCAGGTATGTCATCCAGTGCTGGTTTGGGGCAAGGTAGACTGTGACAATGGCAGAGACCAGACTGACAGAGCCCTGGCAAAGGAAGAGTTTTTAATGCCTTGATCAAACTTGATTTAAGTTAGTAAACGATATCCTGTGCTATAAGTCATAAAGCCACTGAAGGAAAGATAACCTATTTCAAAGATATTTGTTCAGAAAACCTAGCTTTAATTACAGATGTTATTGGCTTTCCATGAGGGAGAGTGAGATATACAGGTTAGTAATTAGCAGAAACACTTTAGGACCTTTTCCTAGAATAGTATCATGTTAACAGCCAGATTCAGAATGAAGAAAATGTTTACAATTTTGCACTGATATTCTGGTCCATGGTTCCACATTTTAATTCCTGAGAGCCTGCAGGTTTCTCATTGGTCATTATCTGGTGATACTGCCACATTTTTGTTCACAAATAAGGTTTGGAGGACTCTGAATTTACTCTTTGTTCACGAAATCCCCAGCTATCAATCTGAAAACAGAATTCAGGTATCTTCAGTTTATAATGACATCTAGAAAACAGTCACCCACACAGGTTTCCCTATTTACCACTAAAATATACAGGGGAGAAAAAAAAAAAACCACCAAATCCCACACCACAACTAAAACTGAGACTGACAAAAAAAAACCTCATATCAAAATTAGGGTGAAAACCCCATGAACTATGAATTGTTAAAGAAATATAACTGTCCTGATGTTTTTTAACAATCTAGACTTCATCTTGGAAAATACAGACTACCTTTTAAAGGAAAATATATTGATGACTGGGCTTCCCTGATGCTCAAACAGTAAAGAATCTTTCTGCAATGCTGGAGGCCCAGGTTCGATCCCTGGGTTGGGAAGCTCTCCTGGAGAAAGGAATGGCTACTCACTCCAGGATTCTTGCTTGGAAAATCCCATGGACAGAGAGTCTGGTGGACTATAATCAATGGGATCACAAAGAGTTGGACATGACTGAGCGACTAACATTTTCACACTTTTACATATTGATTATTCTCTAATTTAGACACCCACAATTTGTAGCAATCTGGATATCAAGTATATATTTCTTTACAGGCTTAAGATGTTTCATTGTTAATTATTCAGAAACCTACTTTATATACCACACACAGAGAAACTCCTCCTCATCCCTACTCCCCAGATTTATACTCCACACCACTTACACATCATCTGAAATGATGGGGAGTGGCAAGTTGTCTCTTGGGATGTGTGCAAGCTTTTGCAAGTGAAAGCCAGGAAGCAATGCATGCTGGGATTTTCAGTTTTGAAATACATTCTATTAATGCAGGGAATTAAGATCAAATGGAAGAGGTATAAAAAGGTACCTTGAAGGCATAATTATACAGGGAAAATTTTTGCTAAAATTGGGGATGTGTGTGCTGAGTCACTCAGTTCAGTTCAGTCGCTCAGTCTTGTCTGACTCCTTGCGACACCATGAATTGCAGCACGCCAGGCCTCCCTGTCCATCACCAACTCCCAGAGTTCACTCAAACTCATGTCCATCGAATCAGTGATACCATCCAGCCATCTTATCCTCTGTCATCCCCTTCTTCTCCTGCCCCCAATCCCTCCCAGCATCAGAGTCTTTTCCAATGAGTCAACTCTTCACATGAGGTGGCAAAAGTATTGGAGTTTCAGCTTTAGCATCATTCCTTCCAAAGAACACCCAGGACTGATCTCCTTTAGAATAGACTGGTTGGATCTCCTTGCAGTCCAAGAGACTCTCAAGAGTCTTCTCCAACATCACAGTTCAAAAGCATCAGTTCTTCAGCACTCAGCTTTCTTCACAGTCCAACTCTCACATCCATACGTGACTACTGGAAAAACCATAGCCTAGACTAGACGGACCTTTGTTGGCAAAGTAATGTCTCTGCTTTTCAATATGCTACCTAGGATGGTCAAAACTTTCCTTCCAAGCTGAGTCACTTAGTCATGTCCAGTTCTGTGATTCCATGGACTGTACTCCACCAGGCTCCTCTGTCTATGGGATTTCCTAGGCAAGAATACTAGAGTGGGTTGCCATTTCCTTCTCCAGGGGATCTTCCAGACCCAGGGGTCGAATATGCATCTTCTGTTTCCTTGCATTGCAGGCAGATAATACCTCTGAAAAGGTAATAGAATGTCAATTTTCCTTCTGACTTCCAATCTAAAAAAAATTCAACTACTATTTATATAGATAAGAATAGGTCCAGGACTAACCATGTTTAAAATCTTGAGTGTAGCTAAATCTTGTCATATTGATAAATACATATACAAGTTTAACTTAATGTCTCTGAGAAACATAATGAATAAAGGAAAGCTAGAGAAAATTCTAAAATGATTTACTCATCTGTTCAACAAATATTTTTTTGAACTTGTTCTATGTAATCAGTACTGTGTGAGGCACTGGACACAGAAGGGGAAAGAAATTAAACACAGGCTTTCTGCATTAAGTTTAAAGTCAAATTAGGCAAGACAGGTATTAGCAAAAAAAAAAAAGAAAAACAGATATATTTAAAAGCAGCTACAAATATAAAGAGATACAGAGGGAAATAGCTCTATTACAGTACTCAAGACAAAATTTTTAAAAATTGCATGACATTCTCATGTATGGCATTGTGTATAAATACACTTTGTACTCATAAATGTAAAATGAAGTGCAAAAATATGTCACCTTTATGAAAAGAAACAAAAGATCATAATAAGAGAACAAGTCAAGATAAAGAACTATATGTACATTATGGACTTAATACAAAGAAATTAAATGAAATAAAAATTCATATTGGAGAAAAATAGAACTGAACCAGTAATTTAGAAATGGAATCAGTAATGTATAGAACAAAATTAAGAAATTCCCCTAGAATAAAGAGGATATGGACACAGAGATAGAAATGATAGAAATGAAGATGATAGTTTTGGAAAGTACAAAACAAAGAACTAACATGTGACTAGCCTGAGTTTCTAAAAAGTGACCACAGAAACTAGAAGCCCTCAAAATAGTCAAAAAGTGGCAGGAGAGATAGAAGTAGATGAAATATTCTAAACTATAAAAAAAAAATCTGTATAGCTAGCATCACACTCAATGGTGAAACACTAAAAGTGTTTCCTTGAGATCACAAACAGGGCAAGGATGATTACTTTCACCATTTCTATTCAACATGGTCCTAGAAATTCTAGCAGAGCAATTAGGAAGACAAAAAATAAAAAACATTGAAATTGGAAAGGAAGAAATATAAGTATTTCTATTCACAGATAGCACACACTTGGTTAGCAAATATTTGGTCCCATCCAAAACATCCATAAAATATTTGGTCCACGTCAAAAGGTCCTTGATATTTCAGTTCAGTTCAGTCACTCAGTCGTGTCGGACTCTTTGAGACCCATGTATCACAGCACACCAGAACTCCCTGTCCATCATCAACTCCCCCAGACTCGTGTTCATTGAGTCAGTGATGCCATCCAGCCATCTCATCCTCTGTCCTCCCCTTCTCCTCTTGCCCCCAATACCTCCCAGCATCAGAGTCTTTTCCAATGAGTCAACTCTTCCATTGAGGGGGCCAAAGTATTGGAGTTTCAGCTTTAGCATCAGTCCTTCCAATGAACACCTAGGACTTATTTCCTTTAGACTGGACTGGTTGGATCTCCTTGCAGTCCAGAGGACTCTCAAGAGTCTTCTCCAACAGCACAGTTCAAAAGCATCCATTCTTTGGCACTCAGCTTTCTTCACAGTCCAACTCTCACATCCATACATGACCACTGGAAAGAACATAGCCTTGACTAGATGGAATTTTGTTGGNCTGTATAATCATAAGGGATTTGATTTAGGTCATACCTGAATGGTCTAATGGTTTTTCCTACTTTCTTCAGTTTAAGTCTGAATTTGGAAATAAGGAGTTCATGATCTGAGTCACAGTCAGCTCCTGGTCTTATTCTTGCTGACTGTATAGAGCTTCTCCATCTTTTCTCCAAAATGTCCATAAGACTTTTGATCTAAGCTGAAAGGTCCTTATATTTGTAGGATATTTTGTTTCTGTCCAAAATATCCACGGATATATTTGATTCAAAATGTCCTTGATGGTTGGTCCTGTTCAAACCATGAACCAAACCTGAGCATGAACTAAATATACTCATAAATGGGACTTGACAAAGGAGTAGACATTCAGCAATCTTTGGTCACTGCCCCTCTCTATTTATTTATTTATTCTAAATGAACTAGTGAGCATTAGTTGAACATAACCTCTAAGAAACTCAAGAATAATACCTTGCTGTTTAAATTGATTCAAAAAATGTATATAGACAACTACAATATATTTAGAAATTTTCCAATGATTGGAAAATGAGAAATACCCAAGGCCTTGAGTATAATCATCAAAGAGAGTTAAGAGATGCATGAACAGTTGATAACATCCCCATGTGGTGTACTCCTATTGTGTGCAGTCTTTAAGGTAGTGACCCCTCCCACCATGGAAGTCCAAGCAAGTAGAACAGAACTGTCCCTGCCCCTGTCCTGCCAGTAATCATGTGCTTGACTTAGATTCGCCAATCAGAAATACAGCTTCATACAAGGAACTTCAAGTTCTGAACAAGCGACTTAACCATATAGAGACTGCTGCTGCTGCTGCTGCTAAGTTGCTTCAGTCGTGTTCGACTCTGCACGACCCTAGAGACGGCAGCCCACCAGGCTCCCCCGTCCCTGAGATTCTCCAGGCAAGAACACTGGAATGGGTTGCCATTTCCTTCTCCAATGCATGAAAGTGAAAAGTGAAAGTGAAGTCTCTCAGTCGTGTCCAACTCTTCGAGACCCCATGAACTGCAGCCTATCAGGCTCCTCTATCTATGAGATCTTCCAGGCAAGAGTACTGGAGTGAGTTGCCATTGGCTTCTCCGATATAGAGATTACTGGAGTTCAAATTTCCTTGCAGCATAAGGAGAGCATGGGTAGGACTATTCTTCTTTAGTATTTGCTGGTGGCTCAAATGGTAAAGTGCCTGCCTACAATGCAGGAGACACAGGTTCAATCCTTGGGTCAGGAAGATCCCCTGGAGAAGGAAATGGAAACCCACTCCAGTACTCTTGCTTGGAAAATCCCATGGATAGAGGAGCCTGGTAGGCTACAGTCCACAGGGTCACAAAGAGTTGGACACAACTGAGTGACTTCACTTCACTTCATTTCAGATGGTAAAGAGGGCTTCCCTTGTGGTTCAGCTGGTAAAGAATCCGCCTGCCATTAGGAGACCTGGGTTCAGTCCTTGGGTTGGGAAGATAACCTGGAGAAGGGAAAGGCTACCCACTCCAGTATTCTGGCCTGGAGAATTCCATGGATTGTGTAGTCCATGGGGTCACAAAGAGTCAGGCATGGCTAAGCAACTTTCACTCAGACAGTAAAAACTCTACCTGCAATGTAAAAGATCTAGGTTTGATCCCTGCATTGGGAAGATCCCCTGGAGAAGGGAATGGCTACCCACTCCAGTATTCTTGCCTGGAGAATTCCATGGACAGAGGAGCCTGGCAGGCTGTATCTGGGCTCACAAACAGTCAGACACAACTGAGAGACTTTCATTTCAAGTTGCCTAATACTTGTTTTTGTTCACTTTCTAGCCTAGTCTTCAGCCTTTCTGTGATTCTGTGAATCCCTGATTTTCATCCAGATAGCCAGGGTCAATTTCTATTGCTGATGACCAAGAAGTCTATCATACCAACACAGAAAGCAGGATAACTTGTGACATACATAGAGCTATTGCTATTACAAGGACAGTTAAGAAAATATCACTGTTACTCAGCAATATGAATGTATCTAGTCAAGGCTATGGTTTTTCCAGTAGTCACGTATGGATGTGAGAGTTGGACTGTGAAGAGCACTGAAGAATTGATGCTTTTGAACTGTGGTGTTCGAGAAGACTCTTGAGAGTCCCTTGGACTGCAAGGAGATCCAACCAGTCCACTCTGAAGGAGATCGGCCCTGGGATTTCTTTGGAAGGAATGATGCTAAAGCAACTCTAGTACTTTGGCCACCTCATGTGAAGAGCTGACTCACTGGAAAAGACTTTGATGCTGGGAGGGATTGGGGGCAGGAGAAGAAGGGGACGACAGAGGATGAGAAAGCTGGATGGCATCACTGACTCAATGGACGCGAGTCTGTGGGAGTTGGTGATGGACAGGGAAGCCTGGCGTGCAGCAATTCATGGGGTCACAAAGAGTCGTACACGACTGAGTGATTGAACTGAACTGAATAAGATTTAATTGTACACACAAGAAGGTTATGGCAGTAAGTTTTATGTGTATTTTACCAAAATAAGAAAAAACTGAAAAAAGAGGGTAGGAGTAAATCTTGGTTTCAAAGGTATAACCATATATATCAAAACACCAAAATGTACATTTTAAATATGTGCAGGTTAAATCAATTATGCTTTAATTCATTTATAAAATAAAAAATGTATCATTTCCTAATCATTTTATGTTTTAGAAAACCAAAGATTATGTTGTGAAATGGATATTGACAAGGTCTGCACTGAGGAAATAAAACTTGTGTTGACCTTTGAGATCTGGACGAGAATTAAATGCATCCAGAAACAGAAAGAAAGAGAACATTCCAAAGTGGATGTTACCAGATGAATGCGGAAGTACAGCTGTACATAGCAGGTGTTGGGAAATGAAAGGAAAGGTTGGTGTTAATGAGTCATGACGGTGAGTATGCTGAGTGGTTATGGAAAAAACAGCTCTGGGAAACTTTGACTATCAAAAAGAGGACTGGGTCAATGCTCTGTGATGACCTAATTGGGAAGGAAATCCAAAAAAGAGGGGACATATGTATACGTATAACTGATTTACTTTGTGTTATTAGAAACTAATACAACATTGTAAAGCAACTCTATGCCAATAAAATTTAAAAAACAAAAGAGGATTGGGGACTTGAACTTCTATACAAGAACAAAGAAAGTTGTGAAATACGGATCACCATCCTAAATATGAAATTTTAAAACTAAAGAACTACATCTGCCATTATTTAAGCTTTTAATAGCTATTTAACTTACACATTCCTTTGTGTTACTGTTCTATGTTAACTGTTCTTTTCTATGGCATATCATGTAAATTGCTTTGTTGAATCTTTCCCAATCTCCTTCTAATGTGCCTTTTTGTGTGCTAAAAAGTTAAAATATGAACTTCTCAGACTCCCTTGCCATTAGTTTTCCAGATACTGCGTTCTCTTATCAGATGTATTCATGCAACACTAGAATCTGGGTCTGAAGTAAATGGGGGAGAATTAATATGAGACCTCCATTTTGTCAGTGGAAATTGGACCAGAGGCAGCATGGAGCTGGGTGGTTCCACTGTAGCTTCCCAACTAAATAAGGTCACGGCAATGTCAGCAACTCCCTTGGCAGCCCAGGTCAGGAATATGGGTCTTATAGGTGTTCCTGGAAGCTCAATCTAAAGTCTGTTTCTTGAGTCCTTCCCTAGATTCAGCAAGCCATTTTACATCCTGTAATAAATCTTGTTCTGATGAACTAGCTCACTGGGTTCTGTTCTCAATAACTAAAACAAATGTTTACTGTAACTGCACCAGTGTGGGAAAAAGATGTATCATGTTGTAAATAGTTTGTTAATGAAAAGTATGTTTAGGTACAAAAACAGTAACTTACCTCTTTCTTTCAAAATTGTGAAATATTAAAATTCATATTCTTATCACACTCAGTGACTCTTTGTGTCCTTAATGAAAGTGATATCCTCTTTACCTAAATTTTATTCAGCACAGAGTATCAGAGCTAAAAGAATAAGTATGACATATGTATCTTGTTTGGTGTTATTTCTCTTGATTAATTAGAAAAGTATAAGGTGATTAATTCTGATCAGGAAATATTTGTTTGGCAGAAATGAGTCTCAGTCTTATTCAAGATGTTCTTTAATATATGCTAAAATTCACTGTTGCAATGATAAATTTCACCAAGAAAATTCTATAATATTATTAATATGATGAGCTTTTTTTGGTTATGTAGCCTATTTGCAGAGTTGACTCAAGAATTTAAATAAAGTCTATAACAAAAGTAAAAAAAAAATTGCTAGATTACTCATAGTAGCAAAAATATATCATTTGTTTGATGAAAAAGTGATTTGTTTTTAATAAACAAAGCATTCGAGTGGTTGACAAGTTGAAATAATAACACTACTTGGTTGTTGTCATTGTTTTTAAAAAGAAAAAGATTCTGAGTGTGTGTGTATGTGTTTCATCCAGTATATGAAAGCTATTGGGTTATTCTCTAACATATGGTAAATATTGGGTATGTGTGCATGGTGGTTTGCATCCTGTGACTAGGAAAGCATAAAAAACTGATTTTAGCATGCTTCTGCCCTTAGCAGCAGAATATAATTATTTTTAAAAGAAATTATAAAAGTGAACATTAGCACACTGTGCACATTTCAGATTTACAAGCCTATATCAATGTACATATATTGCTTGTAGATGCAGTAAAAAATCTTTGCCACCACCTATGTTTTCACTTGTTTAAACAGTAGTTCAGCAAATTCTAGTACGGTCATACTAATATTTCTCCATGCAGTGTCATGTCAGTCATGAAGCATTAACATATTTCTATTGATTTAAATATTAAGCACCTTATCTTGAGATATTATGCTTTTTATAATGTTTTCAGCAAATACACCAATGGATGTTGAGCAGATAAAACCTTAAACATATGAACTTGTAAGCAGAAATAAGCCAAACCAAAAGTCAATTTGATAAAGTATTTACGAGGTCCCTGCTATGCACATTGCATTGACTTAGATCTGTGGCTGCATAAAGATTCATCTAACCAGCACAAAAGAGAATGATGGAAAAAGAGAAAACATATTGCTTCTAAATCTGAGCATACTCCAAGTCCATGGTTGAATTTTTCATACAATGAGCTCTGCATCTGGGCCTCAGAGCCATTTCCAAATACCCTCAGAAAAGGGGACACAATGCAGTCATTCTGACCTTAGATACCTAACTGTCTGATCCTCTTCTTGTAAAATCCTTTTTTATTCGGAAGGTGAGTCTGCTTCCTGGAATTTATGCTCAAATGCAATTTGGAGTTCTTAAAAACATAATCTCCTTAACTTAAACATTTTGCATTTGCATGAGACACCAGGGAATATGAAATGATGCACTAATTGAAACATGACTTAATAAGCAGTCCATGAAACCAGGAGAGCCCCTGAACTGTAATCCCAGCTTGGATACCACTTGCTGTGTTTCTTTGGTTTAATTGAATAATACACCAGAATTTCAGTTCCCCTATTTGTTGAAAGAAATAAACAGTGAAGGTGCCAGTCACTGAAAAATGGAATAAATTAGAGAGTTATTTTTTGCCATTTTGTGAGGATGAACTAAATATTTAAGTCACGGTTTACAGCCTAAAAAACCTCTTCCACAGTGAAGAAGCCTACCAAAATCTACAGATTATGTCTTGCTTGTTTATTACTGATTTCTCAACCTTAGCTGTTGCATATTTATTTAATGGAGTAATATGCTAATTGATAAGTCAACTAATTAAAATGGCATGAGCCCCTTAAAAAGAGGCAAATCTGCATGTACTGATAGGAAAAAACATCTCCAAATGTGTTGCTAGGTGCAAAATATCTAGGTACAATGCAGTGTAACATATTCTATGAGTTGTGCTTTAAAGGAGATGAGAGAAACAGTAAGAGGGAAAGAGAACTTGATTCTGACCCAGCCACAAGATGATAAGTTTCTGAGTGTTTAAGACATTTATTTTTATCCTCATAAATATAGCACCTGGTTTAAATCAGATGGTAAATAAGGGCATATGTATACTGCGACTACCATCTCTAGGATGTCATTTAGACATTTCACAAGTAAAGTAAATATATTTAAACCCAAAATTAACAAAGATTTTATAAACTCTTTTTTAAGGAATTCGGAAATTATAAGCCAGCAAATTACTGAACCAGAAAGAAAAAGATTAAGTAAACTGCATTATAACCACTTACTGAAACATTGTGTAACTATTAAAAGCTAGTTTTAAAGATCATGTAGTAAGTAATCAATAAAATATATATGGTAGGAAGTTAAATGAAAAATTAAGTATCCGTTTAAATAATATGCATTTACCTATGACCCAACAATTCTACTTCAAGGTACACGGCCAACAAAAATGTATACATATGTTTTCACTAAAAGACAGAGGTAATAATTTCCACAGCAACATTATTTGTAATCACCAAAAACTATTTATTCATTCTACTGCTGATGGACAAGGAAACATCCTTTGGCACCATCACATTTATTTTCTTACTGTAATGATTTTCATAAGAAATATTCTATTGCCAGCCTTCGAAGCACAAAATAAGAAACTAGAAATCATTTCGATTAGAACTCATACAGAAAAATAATAGATAGCAGTTGAAAAAAATCTTAAAAGTATCATGATGCTTAAAAGATTGCCATATAGCTGGACACAGCAGTTCATTGAGTGCCCATCTGACCAGCTAGAGTGGGCTGCAGCTCTGTTTTCTGCCAGTGGAGGCGGGAGCAGAAGGCAGGTGTGCCTTTTCACAGTAGTCTGTGCACAGCTTTCTGCTACACTCTGGGAAACGACACTTCAATGAAAGAACAGCCTTTAGCTTCAGACATTAGAGTCACCAGGAGCCAGGAGCCATCAGCAATAGCAGGGAAAAGTGAGGTAGGAAAACCCTGGCTAGAGACGATGCTGGCAGGAGAGGGCGAAAAATGACTGCAGGGTCAGCAGGAGCCAGAGATGGCAGTAGGAGCCACAGGAAGAGATGCTGTGAGCTGTTCACTTGGTATAATGACTGCCCCAAGGTGAATGCATAAAAGTATCAAATCATGACATCTCATTATAGGCTGGCTTTAGTGTCAGCCCTCAGTCAGCATGACTGACTGACACAAGCTAAAAATAAAACCAATAATAAAAATCTCCATTCCCTTGGTCTCTGACACCTCAGAGTGGTAACTGCTTATGGAAGGGACAGCTGCAGCCTTTGACAGCCTCAATTACTTCAAATAATAGTGTCACTTAACAACTAGTTTAAATAGTTTGAAGATTCCGGCAGTAACTACTTCAAAATCAAAACCCTGCCTCAGGTTTTTTTTCATTTTCTCTTAATAATACAACTAGTAGAGAACAGACTAGCTAAAAGGCTAACCCTGAAAAGACCATCAGAGAACATTCGGAAGCTCTCAAATGTTCAGGCACATCCCCAGGCTCTTTGTCCCTCCCATCAGAAGGCCAGGGCTTTTCTGGCTTCTCTCTGGAAAACAGTTTGTGGAAAGCAACTAATAAAGTCTGTTCACAAACATCATCTGTTCCTCGTATATGAACATCATAATTCCTCGATGGTTTCATACAAAGTTCTCCATGATCACTCACTATAACCAATAAACCCCAGCTCAGAAATCTGGATGTCTCCTAGGATAAAGGTTGTCCTACTTCATATTCAGAGAGTGAAATAAGAAAAAAATTCCACATTTAAATTCAACTGATGTTAAAAGGATTTGCTTGTCCAAGCATTAAACATATTATGAGATTTAAATTGCCATTACTCACAAAATAATCTCTTTGGAAAATTAATCCAAGGCTAAAAATTTAGGTTGGAAATCATTTAACAGAAGAGAATTCTACAGTCCTTCAAGGACAGGTTTTTAGCATTATATACTAATAACCTGAAGCTTAAGTGTATTTTTCAGTGTCTGAATTTTCAGTCTTCCATTCAACAAACATAGCTCAGGACCTACAACTTACAAGAATATCTGCTAGTATTAAAGCAGATAGAAAGATAAACTGGAAGCAATCAAAGACTCTTATGTGTTTATAATCTAATAAGGAAACTGACACACATAATTCCAAGGAATATGTGAGTTTAGGATTGAATGACTTCTATGGGCTTGGCATTGTAGCAGCAGGTGTCAAGTATACACACCAATACTCTGGATTTGTGGAGTTCACAGTATAATGAAAAGGGAAGATATACAAACAAGTTATAAAACAACATGATATAAGGACTAAAGCAGGGGTACATAAAATCTGTGCTACAAAAGCATACAGGAGGACATGGTTAATTGAGCCAGCTGGGGAAATCAAAGAGCATTCATTACTTCTGGCCCTTGGCAGCTGAATTGGGTTTTGAAGGATGGGTAGAATTTCACCAGGAAGAGAATGGGATTAATGACAGAGGCGGTGATCCAAGCAAAATGGACAATAGACACAAATAAGGCAAAATGTGAAAAACTGAGTTTATTGACTGTGATCCAGTTTTCACCTGTGGTCCTGACACAATTTTTTAGTTCAGTTCAGTTCAGTTGCTCAGTTGTGCTCGACTCTTTGTGACCTCATGGACTGCAGCACACCAGGCTTCCCTGTTCATCACTAACTCCTGCAGTTTACCCAAACCCATGTCCATCAAGTCAGTGATGACATCCAACCACCTCATCCTCTGTTGTCCCCTTCTCCTCCTGCACTCAATCTTTCCCAGCATAGGGGTCTTTTCAAATGAGTCATCTGTTCACATCAGGTGGCCAAAGTATTGGAGTTTCAGCTTCAACATCAGTCCTTCCAATGAACACTCAGGACTGATCTCCTTTAGAATGGACTGGTTGGATCTCCTTGCTGTGCAAGGGACTCTCAAGAGTCTTCAACACCACAATTCAAAAGCATCAATTCTTCAGCTCTCAGCTTTCTTTATAGTCCAACTCTCAAATCCATATATGACTACTGGAAAAACCATAGCCTTGACTAGAAGGACCTTTGTTGGCAAAGTAATGTCTCTGCTTTTTAATATGCTGTCTAGGTTGGTCATAACTTTCCCTCCAAGGAACAAGAGTCTTTTTTAATTTCATGGCTGCAGTCACCATCTGCAGTGAATTTGGAGGAATCAAGATATTAATTAATGGAGAAGAAAACCTAGGTTCTGTGAAATCAGTAAGACCTTAAAGACTAATCAACAAAAAAACAGCCTTTATTCTCATTTCCCACTGATGTGCTATGTGACTTCAGTCTTGTCCAACTCTTTGTGACCCCATGGACTGTAGCCTGCCAGGGTCCTCTGTCCATGGGATTTTCAAACAAGAATACTGGAGTGAGTCGCCATTTCCATTTCCACGGAATCTTCCCAACACAGGGATGGAACCTGTGTCTCTTACATCTCCTGCATTAGCAGGCAGGTTCTTTACCACTAGCACCACCTGGGAAACTCATTTCACACTGAAACTGTTTCTAAACCTTTAAGCCCCCAACCATAAGTACTAGACCCCAGGTGAACGTCTAGGAACATGTCCACTAAACTGCCTGATTCTAGCGCCAAGATTTTCTCCATCCTCTCTTTTGTATGTTTAATATCTCCCATTGTCTACATTAACTTATGGATATATCATTTTCTCCATCTCAAAAAAAACTATCCCCCTTATGTTCCCATGTCTCTCATGCCTGTCGTCTCTACACGTCTTGTAGGACTGCATTATACTCACCACCCCCAGCCTTCTACTGTCCCTGCTACTAAGCAAATAAAACCAACCACAATAATCACCAACATGGATTAACCACTTACTAGGTTTCAGGCATGATGCTTTATACACTCTGTCATCACTCTTTTCATCAAAAACTCATAGTACAGGTACTATTATTATTCCTTTCCTACTTATGAGAAGATATTTACTGAAAGAAGCCTGAGGAAATGAGGCTTAGAGAAAGACTCAAAGAAAGCTACTTTATGGGGAACATCACCTGTACACTGATGAGTCCTAAAATAAACAATTCCAGAACTGGCTGCTCCTTCCTGAGCTCCAGAGCCATCTTCTGAACCTCCTGCATGACATTTCCATTTGAATAATCTGCTGAAAACCCAAACTCTACATGCAGAAAACTGAACCGATAATCTCTCCCTTGCATATATCTGCTGAATCTATACTAGGTTCTTGAGACTAACTCTTGATTCTTCCTTCTTNTGGCCCTTGGCAGCTGAATTGGGTTTTGAAGGATGGGTAGAATTTCACCAGGAAGAGAATGGGATTAATGACAGAGGCGGTGATCCAAGCAAAATGGACAATAGACACAAATAAGGCAAAATGTGAAAAACTGAGTTTATTGACTGTGATCCAGTTTTCACCTGTGGTCCTGACACAATTTTTTAGTTCAGTTCAGTTCAGTTGCTCAGTTGTGCTCGACTCTTTGTGACCTCATGGACTGCAGCACACCAGGCTTCCCTGTTCATCACTAACTCCTGCAGTTTACCCAAACCCATGTCCATCAAGTCAGTGATGACATCCAACCACCTCATCCTCTGTTGTCCCCTTCTCCTCCTGCACTCAATCTTTCCCAGCATAGGGGTCTTTTCAAATGAGTCATCTGTTCACATCAGGTGGCCAAAGTATTGGAGTTTCAGCTTCAACATCAGTCCTTCCAATGAACACTCAGGACTGATCTCCTTTAGAATGGACTGGTTGGATCTCCTTGCTGTGCAAGGGACTCTCAAGAGTCTTCAACACCACAATTCAAAAGCATCAATTCTTCAGCTCTCAGCTTTCTTTATAGTCCAACTCTCAAATCCATATATGACTACTGGAAAAACCATAGCCTTGACTAGAAGGACCTTTGTTGGCAAAGTAATGTCTCTGCTTTTTAATATGCTGTCTAGGTTGGTCATAACTTTCCCTCCAAGGAACAAGAGTCTTTTTTAATTTCATGGCTGCAGTCACCATCTGCAGTGAATTTGGAGGAATCAAGATATTAATTAATGGAGAAGAAAACCTAGGTTCTGTGAAATCAGTAAGACCTTAAAGACTAATCAACAAAAAAACAGCCTTTATTCTCATTTCCCACTGATGTGCTATGTGACTTCAGTCTTGTCCAACTCTTTGTGACCCCATGGACTGTAGCCTGCCAGGGTCCTCTGTCCATGGGATTTTCAAACAAGAATACTGGAGTGAGTCGCCATTTCCATTTCCACGGAATCTTCCCAACACAGGGATGGAACCTGTGTCTCTTACATCTCCTGCATTAGCAGGCAGGTTCTTTACCACTAGCACCACCTGGGAAACTCATTTCACACTGAAACTGTTTCTAAACCTTTAAGCCCCCAACCATAAGTACTAGACCCCAGGTGAACGTCTAGGAACATGTCCACTAAACTGCCTGATTCTAGCGCCAAGATTTTCTCCATCCTCTCTTTTGTATGTTTAATATCTCCCATTGTCTACATTAACTTATGGATATATCATTTTCTCCATCTCAAAAAAAACTATCCCCCTTATGTTCCCATGTCTCTCATGCCTGTCGTCTCTACACGTCTTGTAGGACTGCATTATACTCACCACCCCCAGCCTTCTACTGTCCCTGCTACTAAGCAAATAAAACCAACCACAATAATCACCAACATGGATTAACCACTTACTAGGTTTCAGGCATGATGCTTTATACACTCTGTCATCACTCTTTTCATCAAAAACTCATAGTACAGGTACTATTATTATTCCTTTCCTACTTATGAGAAGATATTTACTGAAAGAAGCCTGAGGAAATGAGGCTTAGAGAAAGACTCAAAGAAAGCTACTTTATGGGGAACATCACCTGTACACTGATGAGTCCTAAAATAAACAATTCCAGAACTGGCTGCTCCTTCCTGAGCTCCAGAGCCATCTTCTGAACCTCCTGCATGACATTTCCATTTGAATAATCTGCTGAAAACCCAAACTCTACATGCAGAAAACTGAACCGATAATCTCTCCCTTGCATATATCTGCTGAATCTATACTAGGTTCTTGAGACTAACTCTTGATTCTTCCTTCTTCATCTTCTGTCCTTCTTCAACCACCACCATTAATTCTTCACCATGTCCCATGAAATGCACTTCCAAAATCTTCAACTCATGCCTTCCTTCCCCTACACTGCCCAAATGCAGCTCTACGTGGTTTCTTAACTATAACATCACAATTGCTACACACTTCAAATTCTGAACCACTTCATCCCTCCTCAACACACTAATCACAGCCATCTTCCCTACACAGATGGGTATGTCTGTAGACTTCATACACAGCTCTGATCATCCCCATACTTCAAACCTTCATGGACTCAAATTTTAGCTCAAATGTTATTTCCTTTTTGAAAACTTCTGACTGTGCTCCCCACTCAAAGGAGAACTTGTCATCTCTACCTTTAGAGATTTTCTTTCTTTTTGTTCATATGCTAGGATAGTGTTTCTCACATTTTAATATGTGGTTGTATATGTTATGTCTCAGGCTTCCCAGGTGGCTCAGTGGTGAAGAATCCACCTTCAATGCAGGAAACATGAGTTCAACTCCTGGATGAGTCAGGAAGATCCCCTGGAGAAGGAAATGGCAATCCACTCCAGTATTCTTGCCTGAGAAATCCCATGGACAGGGAGCCTGGAGGGCTACAGTCCATGGGGTCACAGAGTCAAACACGACTTAGCAACCAAAGAACAACAGTGTTATATTTCTCTCCTCTCAGCCCAGATTGCCTTTGTGGTAGGATCTGGACTTACTCACCTTTGCATACCCAGCATCAAGACAGTGCTGTACACTCATGTTAAATAAATATTTATCTAATAAATCGATTTAGAAATGAGGAATGATAACCATACAGTGTCATGTCCATGTGCTGAAACAAGCTCTAACCACATCTTTTTCCAAATATGAGGACATTAATGAGACATTTTACTACCAAAATCTCACTAGAAGGAAAACTAGTAGTGAGAAACAGTGTTTAGTAGTCCTAGTCTGAAGCAGAAGACGTCAAATTTCATAGAAACTTTGCACAAAACATTTTTTTCAGATCAGGTTTGCAGTCTGTAAAGATGCCGAGGTCAGATAACTGGCAGATTAACTTCTCGATGCACTGCCATTTTGAAGACTTATCTGAACATTTCTAAGGTTTCTTCTTCCCGTCTTCCTCTGCTTTATCCTTTACACCCCCATCATCGAGGATGTTAATAGCCTTTAAAGAAATCAATATCCTGCCATGGGGCTTTTCACAAGGAGCAGAGCACAGATCTAGCAGGTGAGTCATTACAGCACTGGCTATGGAAACAGCTGCAAACCTCTTTCAGAGACATCAGCTGGTTTGCAAAAGGGCAGAATGTGGCCTTAAGATGAAACTGAATGCAAAGTCAAAATTAATTTAACTTATATTTTATTTATGATTCAATGAATTAATAATCAAGGATATTTGCATGGGCAAGTTTTTTAAGCAGTATCCTTTGATTGAATTAGTATTTCCCTCCACAAGATACTAAAATACTAGCATAATAGAGCATATTGGAGTAAAATCCAAAACTCAGTTTGTGAAAATTCTTTATATCTTAGGCACGTATTACGAATCCAAATTTGTGAGTAGGTAGCAAGTGATGCCATATTACCTTATATGGGATAAAGCCCATCCATAACAAACTGTTTTAATGAAATTTTCCTTTACTAAAATTGTACTACAAGTATGGGACATATTGACCTAAGTGTCTGATCTAAATCAATATCCTTAAGTATTATTTTTCTAATTATGTCCAAGAAGCCTTTTCAAGTAAGAATCTACTTAGGTTCAAGACTGATAAAGTAGGAATAAACACTATTTTGGTACCAAGAAACTGAGAGGCATAAACCCAAGTGGTTCCACATTTCTGAAAGGAGATAACTATTACTACTAATGAATTTAAAGTCTCCTTGAGCTACCCCTAACCTTTCATTCCTACGTGACATGTATACATCCAGATCTTTCCTTGCAATTATTTTCATGCATTTCATATGAAGAAACAAATAACTGTGTCTGAGGCCTTTATACCATGCCAATAATGTTATTCTGCAACTTATTTTCATCTGTCTGTGGTTAACAATAGACAGCCTAGGGTCAAACCACAACTCGGCCAATTTATCACCTGCATGACCTCAAACAAGCTACTTAATCTCCTTTCTGCTTCAGTGTTCCTGTTTGAAAGGTGGGGATAATAAATATTACCTCCCTCCTAGGATTTTGTAAGGTTTAAATGTAAACCCTTTAGAGCAATGCTTGATACACAGCATAAACTCTATATGTGTTAGCTTATTGGTATTATCAGATGCTACCATCTCCCTTATACATCATAATTTTTGAACATTATTCCAAATTCTTGAGATTGCCAGGAGAAATATCAATTAACCTCAGATATGAAGATGACACCACCCTTATGGCAGAAAGTGAAGAAGAACTAAAAAGCCTCTTGATGAAAGTGAAAGAGGAGAGTGAAAAAGTTGGCTTGAAGCTCAACATTCAGAAAATGAAGATCATGCCATCTGGTCCCATCACTTCATGGGAAATAGATGGGGAAACAGTGGAAACAGTGTCAGACTTTATTTTGGGGGCTCCAAAATCACTGCAAATGGTGACTGCAGCCATGAAATTAAAAGACCCTTACTCTTTGGAAGGAAAGTTATGACCAACCTAGATAGCATACTCAAAAGCAGAGACATTGCTTTGCCAACAAAGGTCCATCTAGTCAAGGCTATGGTTTTTCCNCCATCACTTCATGGGAAATAGATGGGGAAACAGTGGAAACAGTGTCAGACTTTATTTTGGGGGCTCCAAAATCACTGCAAATGGTGACTGCAGCCATGAAATTAAAAGACCCTTACTCTTTGGAAGGAAAGTTATGACCAACCTAGATAGCATACTCAAAAGCAGAGACATTGCTTTGCCAACAAAGGTCCATCTAGTCAAGGCTATGGTTTTTCCTGTGGTCACATATGGATGTGAGAGTTGGACTGTGAAGAAAGCTGAGCACCGAAGAATTGATGCTTTTGAACTGTGGTGTTGGAGAAGACTCTTGAGAGTCCCTTGGACTGCAAGGAGATCCAACCAGTCCATTCTAAAGAAGATCAGTCCTGGGTATACTTTGGAAGGACTAATGCTAAAGCTGAAACTCCAATACTTTGGCCACCTCATGCGAAGAGTTGACTCATTGGAAAAGACTCTGATGCTGGGAGGGATTGGGGGCAGGAGGAGAAGGGGACAACAGAGGATGAGATGGCTGGATGGTATCACTGATTCGATGGACGTGAGTCTGAGTGAATTCTGGGAGTTGGTGATGGACAGGGAGGCCTGGCGTGCTGCAATTCATAGGGTCACAAAGAGTCGGACACGACTGAGAGACTGAACTGAACTGAAAATACTAAAAGAAATCATGGTTTATGATACATTGGTATTTGTTTTCATATAAAAAGATTTCTATGAAATATTCATGTAGAACCAAAGCTTATGCTATTTAAGGAAATACAAAGTTATGTGTACACTGCAATAATTTTAGTAAAGATAATACAAGAAAAATTATAGTGCCATATTTTAAACAAATCTAAACATCTTGATAATATGTGCTGTTATATTCTACATATTGCATGAGAATTGTTTAATGCTCACATTATATACTGTTTGTAAAGTATGTTTTTAATCTGCACACAGAACTACAGTTTTAATTTGTATTTTAAAATCAAAATCAATTATGTAAAAATTTTCTCTGGTAAAATCTATATTTACCAGAAACCATAACTATGTAATTCAATTAAAATATTGCTCATCTAGTGAATTTTAATGTGTATGTGCTGCATATACATTACTTTGTGGAGTAAAGGAAGTTATCATTTAACTAGGGTTTAAGAAAGCACGTAAATATATTCATTCCCACATAAAATGTTTGAAAGAAGAGACATAAGCATATCTCATTAAGGAGCAATGGCTATGGTGTCTGTGACTTTTTGAAAGCTGAAGTATTTTGAGATACATTTTTCTGAAAGATAATAAAAATTTTTGAATGAAGTCAAGAAAATAATATTCAGTGTTATGAAGTTATCAATCTTCTTGGGAAACCAATAATGTGAATCAATTGCCTGAAATTTACAAACCTCAAAAGTATCAGCACCAATTTTCAGGAGCAAGCCATTTTAGCACAAAACACATGTAAGTGTGATCAAGTAATTCATCTTTAGGATTTCCAGGGTGTTTTTTTAATATTTGAAAAGAAGTAAACTTTTCATATGATTCAGTTCAGTTCAGTCGCTCAGTTGTGTCTGATTCTTTGCAACCCCGTGGACTGCAGCACACCAGACTTCCCTCTCCATCACCAACTCCCAGAGCTTACCCAAACTCATGTCCATTGAGTCAGTAATACCATCCAACCATCTCACCCTCTGTTGTCCCCTTCTCCTCCTGCCCTCAATCTTTCCCAGCATCAGGGTCTTTTTAAATGAGTCAGCTCTTCACATTAGTTGGCCAAAGTATTGGAGTTTCAGCTTCAACATCAGTCCTTCCAATGAACACTCAGGACTGATCTCCTTTAGGATGGACTGGTTGGATCTCCTTGCTGTCCAAGGGACTGTCAAAAGTCTTCTCCAATACAACAGTTCAAAAGCATCAGCTCTTCCACATTCAGCTTTCTTTATAGTCCAATTCTCACATCCATACATGACTACTGGAAAAACCATAGCTTTGACTATACATATGATTAGCTACTATTAGTTACAGATTATTTTTATTTACCATATCAAAATATTTTAGAAAATGGATGAAAGCTATTCAGAACCTCCTTTATTTATTTTATCTAATTCTACTTTTCATGCTATCAATGTTCTCCTTATAAAATGCTATAATGAAATAAGTTCATATTAGAACATTAGGTGGCTTTATAAATAGCTCATTTCTCAGTTGTCACTTTGGAGGACAAGCCAGGTACCAAATTAAATTTTTTATTATCTTATTTTCTTATAAGACCCAAACTTACATTTCAGTGACTTCTATTCAAACTCACTACTGCTGAATCACAAAATGTTATCTTTGTCCTTAAGACCATGACAGAGAACTTTATCTGCATTCAGATTGCCTACTGGTTTGTGGTATTTCAATAATAAAACAGCAGGATTGAAGGCTCATGATGAGAAATCTGACTAATTACCTGTTAGATGATAGATGGTTGTAACTCGGCAGTGCCAGTCACTGAAAACAAAACACTTCAAGATATCAATCAGCTTCCTGACAAATCCAATTTCCCTCACATTCAGTGGACAATAAATGGGAATTTTACCTCTACATCTACATAGAAGAGTCTTAACTTTAAAATATGCATAAAGATATTTTAATAAAGTACAGATTTTTTAAAGTAAATTAGTATTTATTTACCTGACATATTCATATTTCAATCTCACAGCTTTTAAATAGATGGTGGAAATAATTAACATTGTAAATCTGTATTATATTCCATTGAGAAGGGCAAAATGTACTTAATAGTAGTTTTCCTATTTTTTTTCTGTATTTACATTTAACTCAAATTATTCACAACTCTAATGACTGCATTCACTCCCTTCATTTTTTAATGTTGTGGTAAATGAGTTGGATGTATGTTCTACCTGAAATTCAAAAAGCAGAATGTCCCAATTAACACTGCCACATACGAGCATGTGGGCAGAGGGCAGAGGTAAAGCAAAGAGGGACTGAAGCATGGAGACTGAATGTAGGCCCAGAGAAACAACCTTTTCCTCCTTATGAGGAGTGACTGCATAGTCACTGGAATTTAAATTCAACATCTGGAATTTATGCTTAATTCTAATAGTTATAACCATCAATATCTTATTCCATGATTAAAAATAAGAAAATTAAAGGTGGCAGGACAATGGAGAAAAGAAGAGAGAGTGCTTCTGATTTATTGAAGCAAAATGAACTTGTAGGCAAAGTTGGAAAAGTTTGATAGTGAACAGTCTGAAATCAAGCATTTTCAAAGGTTTTAGTGGGAAGATATGTTGATGCAACTTCACTGAAGGACAATTTGGCAATTACTATGAAAACTTAAATGTTAGACATAGCTATCTACTTCAGGGATGTCTCCAATAATTATCCCCATAAATCTCTATGAATACTCACTGCAGTATTTAGCTATTATCCTTAATAACCAAAAAGAATTTTTTAACTGGAAATAAGTTCCCTCCACAGGGGATAGGTAATTAAACCAATAATCAATGTATGTACAAAACAACAGAACACTAGATAGCCAAACATGGTCTGTAGAAAGATGAGGCTGATTTATAGGTGCTGTTTTCAAATAATATTCAAGACACATTTCAAGTGAAAATAAGCCAGATACATCTGAGCCTTCTAACAGAATCTAAATTAAAGGGCAAATACAAATATGTGCTTGATTATAAACAGAAATTTATGGAGGTACACATTAGAAAATGCCAAGTGTGACTGCCTTCAGGAAAGGAGTTTGGAGACTTTGAGACAGAGAGACTGCTTACTTTCCACCATATATTCTTAAATTTGTTTGAAATTGTATCATGCTCTTTTATCCTCCTTTTCAATAATAAATATACAAATGAGAAAATTAGAAATGAGAAAATAAACAAGAAAGGAAGAAAGAAGGGAGAGAAGGAGTATATACACACAGGTGGGTCATTTTGACTCCAAAGCCCATCCCTCTCTAGCTGTTTTTCCACAGTCAAAAACTTGGAGAAAGAGGATTAAATTTTTCAGAGCAGTCTGAGTCCTGCACTTTCCTAACAGAATTATGAGAACAAAAACAAGACATTAGCCCGTGTTGGTACTAATGAGCTGAACTTGAACATGACCATCCCCTGAGGCTGATTGCTTGGCTGTGACCTAGTCTGTGACTAAGAATTGTGATTGAGTATTTGAGGACTGCAGTATCTGATTCAAGCCACCTGGGAGAATGAAAGGTCATTCTGGCAGCGTAGCTCTTCAAGCTTACACTTTATCCACCCACCTAGGCAAAGAACAGGATATGTAAGGACTAGAGCACTGATAAAAGTTTGAAAAGTGTAAAACTCCTCCCCAACTCATCCTACAGAAGAATATTATGAAGATATTGAAGAAGGATACATTTTTCCAGGGCAATAAAACACAAGTTAGTTTATACACATGCACACACTCATGATGCCTCATGCACTCCTTGCAGGATAAGACTTAGATACCTGCAACAGTCAAAAAAAATCTAGAAATGACCAAATGTACTGTCAGAACTACCTTTATAGAAGAGGTAAGTCTTCAAACAATACATGATTAAGGAGCATTTATATATTTGACTAGGTTTCTCTCATAGCTCAGCCGGTAAAGAATCCTCGTGCAAGGTAGGAGACCCAGGTTCAATTCCCGGGTCTGAAGATTCCCTGGAGAAGGAAATGGCAGCCCACTTCAGTATCCTTGCCTGAAAAATCCCATGGACAGAGGAGCCTGATGGGCAACAGACAACTGGGTCACAAGAATCGGATATGACTTAGCGACTAAACCACCACATATTTGACTGAAAATCTCTACCACTAAAGATATTAGCAGATTAAATACAAACTCAGGAGTCTAAAGTATAAAAGCTTTTGTCTCAGTGTGATGAAAACCAGAGGGAGAGGTGTGACTTGTAGTGAAAACTCACCTTGGAATGAAGAGGTGCAGGAAGCAGAGATGGACTCCAAGGGAAGAAAAAGCAAAACCTTTGCTTGTTTCCAAATCTTACCCAGGGCCAGTCTTGGCCAGAAAATTTGTAGGTATAGTAAGACAGTGGATACTTGTATCAGTAACTAGAAAATGAATAGCATTTTTACCTTTTAACCATTTTTTTCAATTAAATATATGTACATATAATCAAAATATAAAGATTAACTATGAAGACCAAAAAGCATTGCAAAATTATGTTAAATGAGAAAATAAAAATAACTATGTGTCACATTGGGACTTCCCCAGTGGCACTAGTGGTAAAGAACCCACTCGCCAACACAGGTAGAAGTAAGAGAGGTTTCAACCCCTGGATCGGGAAAATCCCCTGGAGAAGGGCATGGCAACCCACTGCTATATTCTTGTCCAGAGGAACAAGAGGAACCTGGGGGGCTGTAGTACCTGGGGTCACAAAGAGTCAGACACGACTGAAGCAACTTAGCAGGCATGCATGTGCCACACGAGGATGTAGAGCCTCTCCACTTCTCACCAGGAATGGTATTCTATTTCTGCTGAGAAACTAAAATGGTATATTTTGTAAGTGATACAAAATAAAACCCATATTTACCATACCAACCAACAATTCTACTCTTTAATTAGTTAAAGAAAATAAAATCATATATCTGACAAAGATGTGTACCTTAATGTTCAGAGCAGCTTTATTCATATTCCCAAACTGGAAACAACCCAAATGTCCACCAACAAGTATATGTAGAAATAAGTTGCTGTATATTCATACAGTTGAATACTGAACAGCACTCAAAAGGAATTACTGATACAAGCAACAACATTATGCTGAGTAAATGAAGCCATATATAAAAGAATATATATCATATGTTTGCAATAGTATGAAACTCTAGAAAAAGCAAAGCTAATCTCCAGTGACACAAAGTATGTCAGGGTTTGCCTGGATCCAGGACCATAAGGAGATTGATTGGGATGGAGTGATGAAATGTTTTTTATATGCTGATTGTAGATATGGCTACCTAGGTATATAAATTTGTTAAAACTTTTTGAAACTTTTCCAAAATGCACACCAAAAATAGGTACATTATATGTGACCTATACCTTAATAAAGTTGATTTTTAAAACAAAGTATATGGCGACCCACTCCAGTATTCTTGCCTAGAGAATCCTATGGACAGAGAAGCCTGGAGGGCTGCTGTCCATTGGGTCGCACAGAGTCGAACACAACTGAAGCAATTTAGCATGCATGCACGCATTGGAGAAGGAAATGGCAACCCACTCCAGTATTCTTGCCTGGAGAATCCCAGGGTCAGAGGAGCCTGGTGGGCTGCCGTCTATGGGGTCGCACAGAATCAGACACGACTGAAGTGACTTAGCAGCAGCAGCAGCATCCATGCCAATAATTATAGCTGTTTAAAATTATTTGTCCTCACATTTATCTGGAGAAAACTCAAATTCAAAAAGACAAGTGCACTCCAATGTTCACAGCAGCACTATTTACAACAGCCAAGACATGGAAGCAACTTAAGTATCCATCTATAGATGAGGGAATAAAATTGTGGCATATATATATATATACAATGGACCAGTACTCAGTTATCAAAAAAAATGAAATGAGCCATTTGCAGTAACATGGATGGACCTAGAGATTATCATACTAAGTGAAATAAGTCAGACAGAGAAAGAGAAATATCATATGACATCACTTATATGTAGAATCTAAAAAGTGATACAAATGAACTTATTTACAAAACAGAAACAGACACACCTTTATAGATGATAAACTTGTAGTTATCAAAAGGGAAAGGAGGGGGAAGAGTAAATTAAGAGTTTGGGATTAGCACATACAAACTACTTTGTATAAAAAGGATAAACAACAAGGTCCTACTGTATAGCACAGGAACTATATTCAATATCTTGTAATAAACTCTAATGGAAAAGAATCTGAAAAAATATATATATATATCACTTTGCTATATACTAAAAACTAATACAACATTGTAAATCAATTATCTTCAAATTTAAAAAATATTTCTTTTTAATAAAGCTATTTGCCCTTATAAATAAGTAGAAATTTGGAAGGCAAATAGATTAATGAAAGAAGTTTGATTTATTGAATCGTGGAGCTCTGGCTAAACCTTTTTTATGCTTTATTAAAATTCCATTAATTTTGCTAATATTCTAAATATTTATAGTGCATAAGACCATAACACTTACATACATCTTTATTTATATTATGATCAGCTAGTATATGAAACAAAATAAAACATGATTTTTCCTATCTATATTTTAAGTCAACAGAGTCTACCATATTCAAACTTTATGTTGATTTACTGATACACATATAAAAGATTGAGATTCTGGTCTTCAGGCACTTTCAATGTAGTATGAAAGGTATATGGGCTTCCCAGGTGGCTCAGTAGTAAAGAATCTGCCTGCCAATCCAGGAGACACAAGAGACATGGGTTCAGTCCTGGGTCAGCTTCCTGCAGAAGGGAATGGCTACCCACTCCAGTCTTCTTGCCTAGAAAATTCTAGGGACAGAGGAGCCTGGTGGACTATAGTCCATGGGATCACAAAGAGTTGGACATGACTGAGCAACTGAGCACACAAATGAAAGGTATATGCTTCTTAAAAATACATTTATGGAATTTTCTGGTGATCCAGTGGTTAGGATGCCATGCTTCCACTGCAGGGGCACAGGTTTGATCCCTGGTTAGAAACTAAGATCCCCATGCTACACGGTGCAGCCAAAAAATTACAAATAAAAATACATTTAATCATTTGGTTGAGTTTGAAATAAATAAAGTCTGAGTGACTCAGAAAGTAAAGAATCTGCCTGCAATGTGGAAGACCTGGGTTCAATCCCTGGATCAGGAAGATCCCCTGGAGGAGAGTATGGCAACCCACTCCAATATTCTTCCCTGGAGAATCCCATGGACAGAGGAGCCTGGTGGGCTACAGTCCACGAGCACAAAGAGTCAGACACAACTGAGCAACTAAGCACAGCACAGCTCCCATTTTTAAACCATGCATAATATATGCACTTTGAAAATGCTGAAGTTGGATCTATGTGAAGATTAAATAATGGGAAAGAATGCAGACAGGGATTACCAACATATGAAGAAAAGAATAAAACAATGTAACACTCAAAAAGAAAATCTGAATGTAAGTTATTAAAAAAAATCATAGAAATGAAAAAAATTTTAAATACAGAAAAGCATAAAAAATGTAATACTTTTTATTCTATTCAAGTTTCCCAGATAGAATGCAAACTAATAAAACTAACTTATTTGAGGAATCAATTATTTCTATAATCAAATTACATATGCCTACCTGCTAAGTTGCTTCAGTCATGCCCAACTCTTTGCGACCCTATGTAGCCCACCTGGCTCCTCTGTCCATGGGATTCTCCAGGCAAGAATACTGGAGTGGGTTGCCATGCCCATATATATAATATGCTGTGCATTCATATGTCTTAATCTAACAAATTTAAACTATGAAGAAAATTCTAACATATAAAGTATCTTGAGTCCTTAATAAATGTATAAAAGTTTAACAGTCATGCCTCTTCTCTCTGATCGTTAGCAACTCACAAAGTTTTTCAAAGGACATAGTCACACATTTCCCACCAAAACATCAAATGGACCTTGAAATTAGACCCTAAGATTAATCCACAATAGACAACAGAAGTTTTCAGAGAACTGCAATCTGGCAGGGCAAGGCAATGACATAAATCCACCGAAAATTATTCAAGGGGCAAACTAATGGGCAAATCAACATTTGAAAAGATGGATGCAATTAATGGACTAGAAAAAACAAAATTTAAAATATTATCTTTTATATTTAATAACAAATTTAATGATACTTTGTTTTTAGACACAAATAATGGATATCTCCCTCAGCAGTAAGAAGTATTAGACTCTCAACACTAGGATTCAGGAACAGAATGACAGACTTTGGCAGACAGAGGGGAAAGAAGGAGGCTACAAAGAAGTCAAGGTACTAGGGAAAATAAAAACAATTTGAAACACAATGGGTTAAAATGTAAGTTTTTAGTGGTGAGTTGGTACTTATTTAATATTGACTCAAAAGACATAAAATTGTGGATAAAATAATATGGAATCTGAGATTTCCTTCGAAAGACCTCAGAAGGTAGGGAGTGGCTAAGGATATAGAAGAAACAGGTATGGATGTTAGTTGATAATTGCTGAAACTGGATGATGGCTATATAGAGGTTTAAGATGTTTATCAGTTTCTTAAATATTTCAAATGACCCATGATAGCTTTTTAAAAAATAAAGTTAAAAATAAGTGACCTGTTTTCATGAAGATGGTACCAAATGCAAAGAAGTAAGCCCCAGGCCCTCCCAATGTCAAAGCCAAAGCAAAGATTTTGATGGCTAAGAAAGCAGTGTTGAAAGGCATTCACAGCCACCAAAAAAAAAAAAAAGAAGTAAAGGAAAAAAAAAAATCCAAAGGTCACCCACTTTCTGAAGGTCCAAAACACTGCAGCTTAGGAGGCAGCCCAAATATCCTCAGAAGAGCGCCACCTAGGAGAAGCAAGCTTGACCACTAAGCCTTCATAAAGTTCCCCCTCACCAGGGAGTCAGCCAGGAAGAAAACTGAAGACAGCAGCACACTGCTGTTCATTGTGAATGTCAAGACCAACAAGCACCAAATTAAACAGGCTTTGAGGAAGTTCTCTGACATGGACAAGCTAAAGTCAACACTCTGCTCAGGCCTGATTGAGAGAAGGCATATGTTCAACTGGCTCCTGACTATGATGCTTTAGATGTTGCCAGCAAAACTGGGATCATTAAAACTGAGTCCAGCTGGCTAATTCTAAACCTAAGTCTTCACTATTATAAATAAATAAATAATGAAAGTAAGTTTAAAAGGGGTGGACAGTAGGCATAAAAGAGACTTTTAATTAAAGTGTCTATATAATTTACTATCCAAACTGGAACATGTCAGGAATGAAAGGAGACAATATTAATACATAATAACTGGTACATGCCTAAGCCAGTGCTAAGCTGGGAAATCCTGGATGTATGGTCACTCTGCTTTTAACCAGCAGGTTTCAAATATCAGGCGACTGTGATTTAAGATTTGTTGCAAAAACAGGAAATATAGAGAACAACCTGTAATTGAGAACATTTAGATCATTAGCAACCAGTTGGTTTTAAGTCTGAAAAGAACCAGTCTCAAATCATCACCATCACCACTGATCCATCTGGACCAGAAGTCACAAACTGATGGCTTGGTGTCAGATCCAGCTTGCAGATGTGTTTGCATTGGCCTGTAATGTATTGGGTTACAGAGTACTTTTCTTAAAGTACTGAGTTTGTTGCCAACATTTCCAAGCTGAACGATGTCATATTAAAATCCAGATTTCTAGCTTCTCTTGAAACACTTGAGTATTGAGAGCAGGCAGACATTCTCACATGACAACTGACTGGAGCAGAGCTTTCTCTCCCTGATCCACCCCAGTCCTCATCTCCCTCCAGTGATTTCTAATACCTGGCTGCTTTGCTTGGTTTCTTCTTGGACTCCTACAGATACCTGACTTTTCAACCTTCATACTAGACCAAGCTCTCATCCTCAGAACAATGAAAGTGAGGTTGGCTGCAGAAGCTGTCATTTTATAAACCATCAAAAATAGTAATCAACCAACCCAGATACTAAATGGGAAATTTTCAGAAGATTTGTAGGGGATGTATTATTACTACTCTTTAAATAGGCCTAACAATAACAACAGCCAACTAATTCTATTCAGAAAATTCCTCTTTTTCTACAGTTCCGTTCATTTCATATTTCCCAAGTCACATAGCCTGAATGGTTTAAGTAAAGCTTCCAGAAATGCCCTTACTAAAAAATACAATAGCCAATCTACAGCCCATTGGCAAAATGAACAACTGAAGGTCCATCCCAATGACTGCTATCCACCCTGCTTCTTTCCACAAGCGATTGTTAGAAGATCTTCATTAATTACAAGTTTCATAAACAGGTGTGCAATGTGGGAGGTGCAGGAGAGACAGCTCCTGTCTTCATAAGAGTTTGGAACTAAAAGTGGTTTCTAGCTAGAAAGCATTCCAAAGTAGGATAAATTATTTTGAGAGTAGAGAGAACAGCATCAGAAGGCAAGGATGTTCATCCTAGAGGTTAATACCCAAACAACATTAGTATTTAGAAGAAGGGAAATGGAGAACTATATACTTGGTTTCATAACCAAATTATGAGAACTTACCTGTTTTGAAAAAATTATATTATGGCAGAAGAATCTGCAGCCTGAAAGGGGTCTCTAGGATTCAGAGAAATGTGTTTGCCTGTGTAGTGCTGGTCCTAATCCAAGGAGAGTTGTCAAAGATGAGTTTAGGAATCTTTCTTTTCTACTGGTTTCCTTATGAAATTTCCACTGTAGCCAGGCTGCTGTCCACTGTTGTCTCCATATAGACTATTCAAAATGCTTTGGCCTTTCCTATGATTTTTGGATTTCCACTTAACATTTCATTTCATTTGTATTAGTGTTTTAGGGTAGGGATAACTGACATTCTTACTACTAAAACAGAGAACCATCTGTTTAGAGAACCATCTTAAACACTTTGTGGTCATTTATCTAACTGAAAACTGTGGAATGATTAAGAGAAGTAAGCTAAGCTATAAAGAATAGCATGGGGACTTCCCTCATGGTCCAGAGATTAAGAATCCGCCTTGTAATGCAGGGGATGCAGGTTCAGTCTCTGGTTGGTGAACTGAAAGCCCACATGCGGTGAAAAAACTAAGCCCCTGTCCCGCAACTAGAGTCCATGCACCGAAACAGCAATGCAGCAAAGACCCCACGTGCTATAACTAAGAGGCAACCACATAAATTAATACATAAATATAGATCTAAAAGAGAATAGTATGAATCCCTAGCACATATTGCTCTGAGAAAAATCTGCAGAAAACAATACTATTTTATTCACCTTATATACTCATTGTGTCCAGTTCTTTTCTTCGTCTCCTTCAAACCCACTGCAAGATACCTTGATCTCTATCACCACAATCGCAACTGTTTATGTCAAATAGCCTCTACTTCACTGAATCAGACAAATGATCACTTCATTTATCTGATGACCTATAATCAATATTTTACACAGCCCATCATTCCTTCCATCTTGAAAGACTTTCTTCCCTTCACCTGGCTTCCTGGACACCACCCTCTCCTAGATGTCCTCCTTTCTCACTGTTTCTTAGCCTCCTTTGCTAATTCTTGCATATCTCTAAGACTCCTAAATATTGGGGTGCCAAAGATGGGATCTGCAAGAGTGCTAAGTCGCTGCAGTCATGTCCGACTCTGCAACACTATGGACTGTAGCCTGCTACACTCCTCTGTCCATGAGATTCTCCAGGCAAGAATACTGCAGTGGGTTGCCATGCCCTCCTCCAGGGGATCTTCCCCACCCAGGGATCCAACCTGCATCTCTTTTGTCTCCTGCATTTGCAGGCAGGTTCTCTACCACTAGCGCCACCTGGGAAGCCCACAGGAAGACTTCCAAATATCGGGGTGCCAAAATGGGCTTTAAACCTCTTCCTTTGTATCTTTAAATTCATTTCTCTGTGGTCTCACTCAGTCTCAAGGCTGTAAATACTGTCACTACACTCAAATTCAACTGCCTGCTCAACCACTCCATCCAAATGCCTAAAGTGAAAGTGTTAGGTTGTCAGTCATGTCTGACTCTTTGTGACTCCATGGCCTGCAGCCTCCCAGGCTCCTCTGTGAATTTTTAAAACAAGAATACTGGCATGGGTAGCCATTCCCTTCTCCAGGGGATCTTCCTGACCCACGGATTGAACCCCAATTTCCCGCATTCTTTACCATGGCATCTTTAACATTCCCAAAACCACATTCCTGACTTTTCCACACATACATACATACTAAAAACCTTCTCCTTCCAGTCTTCTGTATCTCAGCTAATGAAAACTCCATTCAAGTTCAAGAACTTGTTGTCAACCCTGACTTCTCTTTGTCTCACGTGGACATCTAATCTATAAGATTAGATGTTGGCTCTATCTTCAGAACCAATCCACAATCTTGACTACTCACCACTTACCTGCTACATACTTCTTCGTCAAAGTCACTGTGAGCTCTTGCCTGAATCATAGCAACAGCCTGCTAACATCCAACCACTGCCAGTCTCCTTCAGTCTGGTCTCAACACAGAAATCATAATGATCCACAGAAAACGTGTCAGATCAGGGATTTCCCTGGTGGTCCAGTGGCTAAGACTCTATGCTCCCAATGCAGGGTACCCAGCCTGGTCAGGGAACTAGATCCCACCTGCTGCAACTAAGAGCTCGTGCTGCAGCAAAAAGGTCCAGCATGCCACACTATGACCTGGCACAGCCAAATAAATGTTTTTTAAATGTCAAATCAGGCGACTCTGCCCAAAACCTTACAGTGTCTTTTACTTCACAGAGAATAAAAGCCAAAGGCCTTTAACTTGTTAGTGATAACCGGAATGATCAGTCACCCACCTCCTTTCCCCAGCTCCCAGGATTTCTCAGTCACCCTGACTGCTCCCACTCTCTCCTCAGTCAGCTTCAGACACAGAACCTCTTCATGTTTTTTGAACATGCATGTCACTTGATGTTCCCTCTGCTTAGAATGTCCTTTCTCTAGAGGACCTCTTACTAGTCTTGGCTCAAAGCTCACCTCAGTTGGATTTCTTCTCTGACCACTGGATTTGTTTCCTACTTATCCTCAGAATTTTTTTTTTTGACAGCAATTATGATCTTATCAAATATAACACTTAGTTTTATCTCTGCATACCCTGGAAGGTAAACTCCATGCAGGCAAGAATTTTTTTTATTCATTTTATTTGGTCATCCATTTCATTCAGTGCTAAATCCCCAGTGCACAACTCTGTGTATGTGTGTGCTCAATCACATCCGTCTCTTTGCGGCCCCATGGGCTGTGGTCCACCAGGCTCCTCTGTTCATGGAATTTTACAAGCAGGAATAATGGAGTGAATGGAGTGGTTGCCATTTCCTCCTATAGGATCTTCCCAAACCAGGGATCAAATCCGCATCTCCTGAGTCTTCTGCATTTGCAGGCGGATTCTTCATCACCCCATGAGAAGCACAAGAGTATATGTGCATTTCTCTAAACCTAGTTTAGCTCTAGGGAGAGCAGTGGTGGGGTGGGAGGGTTGGTGAATGGGCTCAGGATTGGTGTGGCTGAAAAGTCTATAAATATGGTACTTTATCCTTATAAAGACAGTTCTAAGCTTTTAAGTGTGATATAGTCATTAATTATCTTATGTAATGAGGGGTTATTTGTTAATAATTACCTAATGTATCACAGATAATACTATGTAGCCCCTATCTGCTGTTCCCATACTCCAGCTACATCTGATTGGATCAGTTATTATTTAGTCGATAAGTCATATCTGACTCTTTTATGACCCCAGGTACTGTAGCCTGCCAGGCTCCTCTGACCATAGGGTTCTCCAGACAAGAACACTGGAGTGGGCTGCCATGCCCTCCTCCAGGGGATCTTCAGGATAGAACCAGCATCTCCTGCATTGGCAGGCAGATTCTTTACCACTAAACCACTAGGGAAGCCAACTGGACTAGAGTATATATCTAATTCAAGGTGGGAAATTAATCAGATCATCTCTCCCAGGAATTTGGAATAGAGATGTGGAGAGATTAAGTCAGTCAGAGAACTGTGAAGACTGAAACTATAGATCATGTAGAATCAGACTATTATCAACCAACACCATACATAAAGTGAATTTTTAGACAGGAAAAAAAAAACATAATTAAGGAAAGAAAACTTATGAGAAGAAAGAACAGAATAGATGGTGCAGATATATAGAGACAGAGAGACATCTGGTCTTCCACTTTTCAGTGCCATCCACATTTCTAAGCTCTGTTTTGTTACTCATGCTCTTTCCTAATAATAAACACCCTTTATCATGAACTACTTTAAACAGAATTGGAATCCTTACAATGTTAGACTCTTAACTTAAATATCCACTATATTTTCCATGGTACAAACTAAGACAATATCCCAACACTTGAAAAAATATATATAAAATACAAAAAAAAAAAAAAAAAGGTTCTCAATACTGAATCCACTGCTTTTAATTTTAAAAAGTGTAAGAAGGCAAAAACCAAGTCTGATTCTTGCCTTTTCAGGATTTCTCATATTCACATTAATTTGCATGCCCTCGTTATTTAAGTTTGATCACTGTTAAAGCTATTATTTAACATTTATTCAGCAAAAGCGCCTTAATTCTGCCATACATTCTCATCCATTAAAACAGCTGTTTTGAGCCTAAATATCCCAAGCCCTTGGTGGGAAGAGTTGTATGTAATTTGCTACTACTAATAAAGTACATAAATTTACAAACTATTTCCCTTTTTTATAAACTCACGCAGCTGGAGTTCCTTGCATTCCCATATGCATTCAACAGTGGAAGAGAAAGTGTCGGGTTTACTAGTAAATCTACAGGAGTCACACATTATCTTCAGCCTGTATTACTAGGGCCCAGTCCACCTTTTGAAATAATCAAAGGGAATAGGTGACACAAATGTGTACTTCACATTGCACCTTCTTAACATACAGGTCACTTACTCAGAAAGGCATTCTCTGCCTCCACCAAAAAAGTTTCTATCATGTTATTCTTTCTCACTGAGTATTACTTCACTATCATCCGATACTTTTCTCGTTAGCTTTTGCTTTCTCTTTCCCACTGGAACATAGTTCTATGAGAACTGGAACCCAACTTGTCTGTTTTGCTCATCACCATTTCCCTAGTACTTTAGAGTATGTTGTACCTGGCACAAGATAGGCACTGAGCAAATACTTGTGGAGAGGATAAATGGATGGTGTAATGAACACATCACGACGTTCCTGCCCCAGGGCCTTTATACTTCTTTCTCCAGCCAGAATCTCCCACCCCTTATTCTTCTCATGGGTAATTTCTGTACAGCATTTGGGTCTCAGCTCAACCACTGGCTCCTCAGAAAGGTCACTGATTACACTAGACTCTCCATCCCTCAATGTCTTCTCCAACCTGTCACCTTATTTTGGTTTAACACAGCCCTTAAGTCTATCCAAAGTTGCTATTTATATGAGTTTTTTCCATGTTTATTATCATCCCTTGTCTACTCACTGAAGTATAATTTCCACAAGGAACTTTGACTGGTTCATCACCTCTCTCTAGAAACTACAAGAGCGCCTGACTCTTAAGAGGCAGTCAATAAATATTTGTTAAGTGAGTGAACGAAAGGTTGAAAACTGCAGTTTTAAAATATATGCCCACACACATTATTACTGTTCTTTAGTACTGGGATTCAAACAACAAACTAAATTGCTATAAGCACAAGTAATTTTTTAACAATTAAAATATCACATATGATATACATCAAAAGATTGCCAAATTATATTTCAGATGGATTTAAAATCCTGGTTGGGTACAAGTAGTACATTGTCAGTAGTTGGTTCAACTTTGACTAGCTGCACTTACAGTTTCCAAGAGAAAATCTTCCTTTCTTTCCTCATATGGACTGGAAATTAAAATTGCAAAGGAGGTGTTGCTATAATAAAACCACAACCAGTCAGACTTGCTACATGTATTTCACCATTCAATATATTTCTACAGGCAAACAGACAGAATTCCTAAAGAAAGAAAATTTTCTAACTCCAAAAAGCACCTTCCTGTGCCTACTTCCCCAAATAGAATTAAGTTCCACTTCGTTTAACAGTCTCAGATCTAAAAGGGGGGTGCAGTCTCCTCCCCAGAGCCAGAAAATCACAATTATAACCACCTCAAGTCATCAGTAACTGGATTAGCCCATAGGAGGCAGACTAAAGCTGTCAATTGTGAAGACATTTCCCCCTCTAAGACAATTTATCTTACAATCCCATAGCCTCCACCTATAACCATTTCCTAGCAACCTATGGGCACCTGTGAGATCTCCCTTACACTCATCACCTTTTGTAAATCTTTTCTGATTAACTTCATTTAGCCAACCATAATGATAATCAGACAACAAATATTTATTGAACATTATGGAGCTGACATAATCTGTGTAGTGAGAACACATCAGTAAAGAAAACAGAGAAAAATGTTCACCCCCATGGAGCTTATCTTCTAACTACCTCACATCCACTTTAAAAGCAGAAAAATATAGATATTATAAATACCGGGCATTTGAGAAAGATGACTACTTAAATTCATAGATACATCAACAGATACAATGGTTGGTACATAAACACAAGGTTACCCAGTATCATCCAGGGAACTCAGATTTGCATCACTAAACAGAATATTTGGGGTATGAATCAGCTATGTTGCTTTCCAATCGTTTTCATGTAACATTATGTGTGCCTGTTATCCTCATTATAGACTTCCCTTGGGCAGAAAATATGTCCCTCATTTTCTTTGTACTATGTTCAGGGGGCAAGTTATACAATGCCCCCAAATGACTATGAGTTCATTAACTGTTTGTTAAATAATACATTGCACTTATATAGTGTTTTAAACTTCATAAAAGGCACTTTCATGTGCATTATTATTACTAACATAGTGTACTTATTCTTACTCTAATACTAGATCAAGAAGAAGACAGTGAATCGCTGCAAGGGGACTGGTGATAACACAAGTAGTATGTTTGAGACAACCACTTTTGCATACCAAGAACCAGTCTTGTTTATGTTCTTCTACATTTCTACTAAAGTCAAGATACTAACAAGTGCAGGAATCAGGCAAATTTAAAATCATAGCAATGGAAATCAGAGAAAGAAAAGAAAACCTGGGCTCAGAAAAGAACTCAAATCCAAGGGCAAAGTCTATGGCTTTAGTTAGTGATTTTTAAGGTTCATTTAATTAAAATGTGCTTTCCTGGGTATTCCCTGGAAGTCCAGTGGTTAAGACTTCGTGATTTCACTGCCAAGGGTGTGGTTCAATCCCCTGGTAGAGGAACTAAGATCTCACAAGCCACACAGCACAGACAAAGAAATAAAAAAATAAAATAAAATTCACAGTCCCGATGAGCATCCTAAGCCAGACATCCTGATTCATTAGACCTGGAGTAAAGGCAAGGAATATGAATTTTTACAAACATCCTCCAAATGATTTTGATGCCAACCCTCTGCGAAATGGTGGCCCCAGAGAGTTTAACTTGACTATAAAGGTTGGACCAGGGAAGGTCAGTTCAATGCATGGCATCCAGCGCTTGGTATGTTCAAATATGCTTTGGTACCAGAAGTCTGTCATAGCAGGCATAGCACAGTGATAAGAAAAGTTACCATTTTTGAGTGTGGTCAGAATAACCACTGCTACTGGAGATGAATGGACCAGGATCTAGCCCCGGAAGGGAAAGGGCTGGACTGCTTCTAATGTTGGTCTAGGGCCCAATCTCAGGTCTAGGGCTGTTTTGTACCCTAGGAGAGATTTGAGCTCAAGGCAGGAAAATCTGATACAGCCAACACATGTAGAATCCCAATCTATGGGAAGATCAGTCAAGAGGAAGGTAAACTTGCCACTTTGAAGGGCTTATTTGTCCTTGTCCCTAATATTCCAGACCAGGCTAGAAAATTAGGAAGGGCAACATAATCTAAAAATAGAGATATGTTATGAAAACCCAAGTCTGAAAATCATGATTCAGTTCCAAGTTCCACAATGAATTACAGCTGAGGATGCTATATTCTCTCTCCAGCAGGAATGGCCCAGAGAGTTTGAAGGGCAGATATGGTATAAAGGAAGAAACAATGAGGCAGGGGTTAACCCTGAACTTCAAGAGTCTCCATTCCCCACCAGGAAAGTGGATGGCCCAGCATTACACTCTAGCAATAATCTCATTTTAAAATATACAGCTATCATTATTTTCCTCACATACTAAGAATGGTTCTATTGTAATCAGTGCACAAAACAAGTACAAACAGAAAGTAACAACTAGGTCTTTCCAGAGATCCCAGAACAACCAGACAGCAAACATTCAAGTAACTGCAAGTTTAAATTATTAAGCAACATTTTCGATAGCAAGGTGTTAGCAAAACAGAGCAGGACTCTATGGTCTTTCCACCCATGTCCTCAGCATGACTTTTGTCTGTGGAAAAACTTTAGCCAAAGAATAAATTTAATCAGAGAAGTGAGAAGATGCAGAAACAAAGGAAAATAGTCAAAGGAGACCAAATAATACTTTAGTCATTAAGCAGAGTCAAAGACCTTCAGTTCTTTCTCAAGGGCCATAGATAATATTCTGATTCATACCCTGCAAGCTGTCATGCAGATAGTACAACTCCAGGTGGGGAAGTTAACTGCATGAAGACCAGACTAGCCATGTCATAAACTGCCACAGTTCTGAGAACTGACCTCAAAGAAACGGAAACAAACCAACCCTAGAACTGAAGATTAACTGCACCTAAAAACAATCAAGATGACGCAGGTCAGACTACGGCATGACCAATTTCAAGATGACTGTCCAATCTGACTATACTATTTTGCCACGTAGCCCCCTTACTCTATGAAAGCTTTTGCCCCCTGATTGTCACCAGGGAGATTTGGCCTTT